>CM043698.1:146252624-146360124 GCA_023935145.1 Bretschneidera sinensis | reverse complement strand
TGTCAAGTTGGGCATGTGCGATATCCATGCACCAATTTGAGGGTGGTGTTGGAAACAATCAACCTCAATCTTGTGTAAATAGGAAAGGGTATTACTGTTATCATAACCTCTTCCTATAAATCCTCCTCTAATATTTGATCTCACGTAATCAAGGAGAATCAGCTATTAGATCTCCTATAATTTTGGGGAATACTTTTGTATAAATATACCTCATTGTAATCTTAATAATACACAGAAAAATATTTTACATGTATGTGGTGAAGGATCCTAACTCGAACTTTGTCTTCAAGTTCTATACCCATTTTGGAGGCAGTAAAACCACAGGATTTGGTTTGATCTATGTTTCCGTTGAGAGTGCAAAGAAATTCGAGCCAAAGTACAGACTGATCAGGGTAATGCTACTTTATTTATATTTGATATAGCTTCATTTGGTCCCATCATTAAATTTGTTTATTTAATGGTAACTTATTTTTAATGATGAATGTGGTGACCCAGTTATATTTTGTTAGATGTCGAATGATCTGAACTCTTAGCTGATAATCTCTGTGGTTCTTTCAGTTGTCTTGTTGCTTTTTTGTTTTTTTTTGTTTTTTTTGAGCTAGATACATGAGTAGGGAGTGTGCACTTAGTTTGGTCGCTTGTTGACTTGAAATCAATTGCCTTAGTAGATCAGCATTCATGCTTTTGCTTATTTTCTTTGTACATCCCATTTTTTGTTATACCTGAATTCTCTTCATGTAGCATGAGATTTACAACAAACTGAGCTGGGTAAACTCACCGACTAGAATAGTGAGTTATCGACGTAACTTTTCAACAACTAATGACTGCCATTTCTGTTTTCTGACGGAGATTGGGCTCACTAAGCTTGATAGTTTTCTCTACCAACTGAAGTTGTTCTTGTTGAGGGGAATACTGCACATTATGGGCCAAGTTGTGTCTATTCTAGTTTTAAGGCTATAAATGCCCGACTTTGTTATAGTAAATGTTTTAGGGGATCTTGTTTTGTTTTACTTATAAAAAAAGGATCTTGTTTTGAATTGTTTGTTTAATGAGGTTCACAGCTTGCTTTGATTTATGGACTTTGGGATTCATGTAAGGCTTAGCAGTGCTGTTACACCTGTCTTTAGCCCTGTATTGCTGCTAAATGTTGATATGCTTGTATGTAGCTTGTTTCTTTTGGTTCTGTAAAAGATGTCAATGGGCTCTCATGCATGCTAAACATTTGTCTTGCCTTGGGCAGAATGGTCTTGATTCCAAGGTAGAGAAGTCAAGGATACAGCTGAAGGAGAGGAAGAACAGGGCTAAGAAAATCCGCGGAGTGAAGAAGGTAAAAAGTGCTTAATGTCAACTCTTTTCTTATTGGTTGTTTGCTTCAGAATTTCTAGACAGTAGTGTGTACTTACCTTGTTATTTTTCTTTAATGTGCAGACTAAGGCCAGTGATGCTGCCAAGAGTGTGAAGAAGAAATGAGATTCGGTGCCCAATACTCTTGATGTTAGTAGTTTTTGTCTGTTAGGTTCTTTAAAAGTAGAATCATTGATGTCTAGATTGGGGTTATTTGATAATTTTTTTTATATTGTTTGGTTTTGGTTTTTCTGAGAGGACAATTTAGAAATATCAAGTAGTAATACATTTCCATGTTTCTGGCTTAAGATAGAAATTAAATTTGAATGATGTGATTTTCAGTTAAGATTGCTTTGCTTTGGATTTGTTCAATTGATGGTGAAACTTGGTGCACACATTACATGTCGTGTATCATCCATTTTGCTTACTGTCTCTGTCCATGGCAGTAATTTAGCCCAGATGCAGTAAGGTAATCCAAATGTTGCGTTGAAGAATTGCATGTAAAGAAGTGGATGAACGATTCGAGATCTGTCAATCACACGAATTATAAACGGAAAGAAAATAAGGCACAATATACACAGATTCACCCCGGAATAGGGTTACATCTTGCAAGAATTTTACTATAATCAACCTCACAAATCTCTCGTTACAATGCGCGCTCAGTACATAGAGAGTATTATAAGTAAGTTAAGACGCCTTAATTAAAGTTTTCGCCTTGCTGCAAAACCACGGTATTCATGGGCTCAAATCCAAACTGTCAAGCAAAAAACCAGACCCAAAACATGTACAAGGCTTGAAATTTTCGGGGGCACTGCCCCCTAACCCTCGCCCGCTCATCGGAAAGCGAGACCCCATGGTCATCGATGGTTCTATAGATATGGACCCGTGAAGTATACACCAACTCTAACAATGGAGCCGAGGTAATCTATCCTTCTGCTTGCGGTTACTTTGCTTTTGCTTGTTGTATAATGATTCCAAGCTTCGTCATTTTGACGAGTCATTGATTGAATTTTGAAAATATAAGATGATAATTGGTACACTGGATCAATCGGAAATTGGATTATAGTTCAGATTAATGGATATTTTAAAACTTGTTACATTATAAAATGTTTTTTTGTCAATACAAGTATTTTAAACTAATCATATAATATATTTGAGTATTAACTTTTAACATATGTATTTTTATAATATGAAAATAAAACTTATATTTATACCATATAATATTAAAATTGGATCGAATTATTATCGGAATGAATAAAGTAAAATCCAAATTTGATTTGTTTTTAAAATGGGTTAACAGATTTAGATCAAAATCAAATTAGTGTATTAAAACTTCTATCTATATTAGATTATATGGATTGGATACATGTATCATCCATTGATTGACACATTTTCACTTTTTTTAACATGCTATTATTACTTCATATCCTTAAAACATTCTTAGTCATCCACTTATTTTTTTTCTATTACTTTTACAAAATAAAAAAAAGAAGCCTTTTTTACAGGATGTTGAATTGGCAATAAAGGGGAAGTTTGATGCCGTCTTGGATACTATTGGTGTACCAGAGACAGAAAGAATAGGCATCAATTTTTTGAAGAGAGGTGGACACTATCTTACACTCCAGGTAAGAAACGGCGAGATGCTGTTTGTTTCTTGCACTAGGTATTTCAAATGCTTCTGTCTTGAATGCTTGCACATAAGCATTTTACTGTTTCTATTTGCTTTTGTTGAAGGGTGAGGCAGCATCATTGACCGATAGGTATGGACTAGCAATTGGGCTTCCTGTCGCTACTACTATTTTGTTGAAGAACAGATTCAATACCGTTGTTCTCATGGAATAGGTATGGAAATTCATATATTGCATTATTAGTTAGCAGGCTACTTATTGAAAACGTGGATAGTTAGAATTTTTTTTTATCAAGTTTTTATATTAACAAGTTCTTTCCCTTAATTTATGCATTCAAAATGCTAGGAAGACAATACAGAAAATAAAATATCTGTGTTTAAAACCAATGCATCCAATGCATGAGTTTTCTTTTGATGGCCAAAATATTGGTGGATATATATGAGGTTTAGCCGAGATCCACAGGCTGGCTGAAGCTGGAAAGCTGAAAATAGCTGTGGAGAAAACGTTTCCAATTACACAAATGAAAGAGGCCCATGAGGCTAAAGACAAGAAGCACGTGCCTGGTAAAGTAGTGCTGGAATTCGATTGAAGTATAATTCCGCTCATTCTGATGTTCCCAGGAATCGTCCAAACTAATTTTGCCTTTACATTTCTGTAAATGTTCTTTCAACTTACGATTTGAGAGGAAATACTGTGTTGTAGGCCTCTTTGTACAATTAAAGTAGCTGTTTGTATATAGGTGGAAGTTTTGTGGGATAGACTTTCAATATTTTTGAGAATGTTCTTCATGCTCTTCTTTGTAATGTTCGAATTTTAAGTTACTTATCAAAATAAATAGATAAATGAATAAAATAATCCAAAAGTGAAGCTAATTGGAGAAAGATTGCATTTGTCTTTGAGATTACATCCTTGGTAGCCTTTTCGTGTATTAGTTTCAGTCCTGTGTTGGCTGAAGGATAATACTTACAAAATTGAAGTTGAACTTTGTGAAGTTATGCAACACTGCTACTGAATTTCCATCATTGCCGCTTGTAGTTTTAATTTGTTATAAAAGGTTCAGTTGAGCTTATGGACTACGCAATGGCATGTAGTCTTTTTCATAATTACCAGGATCTTATTCTCCGTTTGCAATTGCGATTCGGATCTTATGTTTCGATTCGAGGTGTAAGAATCTTTAAAATTGGCGATCCAAAATTTTCAAATTTTTTGCTAAAAAATTGAAGGAAAAAAAGATTTTTAAACACAAAAAAGATAATAAGAGAATGCTCAAATTTTATTTTAAATTTATATTTTCTAATATTATGTTTATTAACTTTATTATTTTGTCAGAACTCTAAGATCTTCTAAACTATTATTATGTACACATGTTTATTTAAATTGTGCTTATAAATATATCTAATATTCTAATTTTATACATGCACTTGTACATAATAAAAACCATTTAAGATTACCCTAACGTACTGTACGGTATGAGTCATGTACCACGTTCGTACCGTAAACCAAGGTGTACCGAGTTCCGGGTAACTACAATATTTTCCATTTTTTGTCGAACGAGATTCGATCTCAGATCTATACGATGACAATGAGAGGTAGTTCTCTCTCTTCTCGCTTGTAGGTTGACTTCATTATCCCAGACTCATTTGTTCCAGGAGTCTACATGATTCAACTTCCTTTTTTTTTCATTGGAGGTCCATTAGACTTATGGATTACGCAATGGAAGGTAATCTTTCCCCTCCCTTATCTCCCAATCTCTTGTGTGTACCAAATTGATCTCAAATCTCTTATACACGATAAATGATTTTACCAATTAGACTGACGAGCACCTAATGATGTGTTTTTTATTGTCCCTTTATGAGAATGGATGATTATACTCATGTTCAATTCATTGGGTTCTGGATAACTTGTGAGTGGAAGCACAGTTACTTCCAGCCCCCTATAGAATTCGTTTGGTGCTCAGCACAATCTGTGGTTGCTAGCTGTCCTTTTGATGAACTTGTGAAATCTGAATTACTATGATTCATATTAACAATGTCATATTTCATCTTTTGTTTCTTAAATTTTTACTATTTAACATGCTTTTGTAGGAAGCAAGTGCCATCCCTTTTGCAGCACTCGCTGCCTGGCGTGCTTTAAAAAGTACTGCTCGCATAACTGAAGGGTATGTTTTTTTTCAATAAGAAGCTGAAGGGTATGTTTATATTACTGAGATATCAATTTTGTTTTAAGAAAATCTTTTTCTTTTTTCTTTGTGTGTGTGTGTTGGAGGGGGGGGGGGGGGGGGGGGGGATGTTCTTATTTTCTTACTACTTCAATGGAGCTGTACTCCTGTTTCATAATCAACAGATCTTCTGATAACGCAAAATATTCTAACTTGGATGTTACCGTATTATTTTTCTGGGGAACTGTCATTATGTATTCCCTCCTAACTGCATCCTCGATTTCATTTATGCAGGCAGAGGCTCTTAGTTGTGGGTGGAGGAGGAGCAGTAGGTTTCACTGCAATTCAGCTTGCAGTGGCTGCAGCGTGCCATGTTACAACTACTTGTGGAAGTCAAAGTATAGATCGAATACTGGCAGCTGGTGCTGAGCAGGCTGTTGACTATACTGCTGAGGTGATGTTGAAAATTGGTTATTCATCTGCTTCATCCAACAATGCCAGCATGTTGAAAATTATATACCTTATTAGATGATTTAACTTTATTTGAATTTCATGGGTGGGGACCTAGAAGTATTTTTCTGATCAGCTTATATGTTTGATTTACAGGACGTTGAATTGGCAATAAAGGGGAAGTTTGATGCCGTCTTGGACACTATTGGTGTACCAGAGACAGAAAGAATAGGCATAAATTTTTTGAAGAGAGGTGGACACTATATGACACTCCAGGTAAGAAACGGCGAGATGCTGTTTGTTTCTTGCACTAGGTATTTCAAATACTTCTGTCTTGAATGCTTGCACATAAGCATTTTACTGTTTCTATTTGCTTTTGTTGAAGGGTGAGGCAGCATCATTGACCGATAGGTATGGACTAGCAATTGGGCTTCCTGCTGCTACTACTATTTTGTTGAAGAAACAGATTCAATACCGTTGTTCTCATGGAATAGGTATGGAAATTCATATATTGCATTATTAGTTAGCAGGCTACTTATTGAAAACGTGGATAGTTAGAATTTTTTTTATCAAGTTTTTATATTAACAAGTTCTTTCCCTTAATTTATGCATTCAAAATGCTAGGAAGACAATACAGAAAATATCTGTGTTTAAAACCAATGCATCCAATGCATGAGTTTTCTTTTGATGGCCAAAATATTGGTGGAGATATATGAAGGCTGACTCAGAAGGTTTAGCCGAGATCCACAGGCTGGCTGAAGATGGAAAGCTGAAAATAGCTGTGGAGAAAACGTTTCCAATTACACAAGTGAAAGAGGCCCATGAGGCTAAAGACAAGAAGCAAGTGCCTGGTAAAGTAGTGCTGGAATTCGATTGAAGTATAATTCCGCTCATTCTGATGTTCCCAGGAATCGTCCAAACTAATTTTGCCTTTACATTTCTGTAAATGTTCTTTCAACTTACGATCTGAGAGGAAATACTGTGTTGTAGGCCTCTTTGTACAATTAAAGTAGCTGTTTGTATATAGGTGGAAGTTTTGTGGGATAGACTTTCAATATTTTTGAGAATGTTCTTCATGCTCTTCTTTGTAATGTTCGAATTTTAAGTTACTTATCAAAATAAATAGATAAATGAATAAAATAATCCAAAAGTGAAGCTAATTGGAGAAAGATTGCATTTGTCTTTGAGATTACATCTTTGGTAGCCTTTTCGTGTATTAGTTTCAGTCCTGTGTTGGCTGAAGGGTAATACTTACAAAATTGAAGTTGAACTTTGTGAAGTTATGCAACTGCTGCTACTGAATTTCCATCATTGCCGCTTGTAGTTTTAATTTGTTATAAAAGGTTCAGTTGAGCTTATGGACTGCGCAATGGCATGTAGTCTTTTTCATAATTACCAGGATCTTATTCTCCGTTTGCAACTGCGATTCGGATCTTATGTTTCGATTCGAGGTGTAAGAATCTTTAAAATTGGCGATCCAAAATTTTCAAATTTTTTGCTAAAAAATTGAAGGAAAAAAAGATTTTTAAACACAAAAAAGATAATAAGAGAATGCTCAAATTTTATTTTAAATTTATATTTTCTAATATTATGTTTATTTACTTTATTATTTTGTCAGAACTCTAAGATCTTCTAAACTATTATTATGTACACATGTTTATTTAAATTGTGCTTATAAATATATCTAATATTCTAATTTTATACATGCACTTGTACATAATAAAAACCATTTAAGATTACCCTAACGTACTATACGGTATGAGTCATGTACCACGTTCGTACCGTAAACCAAGGTGTACCGAGTTCCGGGTAACTACAATATTTTCCATTTTTTGTCGAACGAGATTCGATCTCAGATCTATACGATGACAATGAGAGGTAGTTCTCTCTCTTCTCGCTTGTAGGTTGACTTCATTATCCCAGACTCATTTGTTCCAGGAGTCTACATGATTCAACTTCCTTTTTTTTTCATTGGAGGTCCATTAGACTTATGGATTACGCAATGGAAGGTAATCTTTCCCCTCCCTTATCTCCCAATCTCTTGTGTGTACCAAATTGATCTCAAATCTCTTATACACGATAAATGATTTTACCAATTAGACTGACGAGCACCTAATGATGTGTTTTTTATTGTCCCTTTATGAGAATGGATGATTATACTCATGTTCAATTCATTGGGTTCTGGATATCTTATCTTAGAAAACTACAAAAGAAAAAAAAAAATTACCAGCTCAATTTTTTTTGGGTTCATTTACAAATATTTTTTCCAAGATCAAAACTCAAAACGGGGCCCAACTGGATGTTGCTGACTTATGACTCATGAGCTTGAGATGCTTGAGCATGCCATAATTTGAAGTAGTTCAAAAGGCTTCCTCTCCTGGAAAGCTGTTCCACCTCTAGCAGCTTGTGCTTTAACAGTTCCACTTCTTTTTCCAAGTCTTTGCCCTTTTGTTTCAGTGCCTAATGGTTTATAAAAATGATTAGTTCTTATAATCAATTTAACAAAATAACAATGACAGATTAATTCCTCAAATGGAACCTCAAGAAAAAGCAACATTACCTCAAAAAAAGACAATAAGAGAATTCTCAAATTTTATTTTAAATTTATGTTTTCTAATATTACATTTACTAATTTTATTATTTTGTCAAAACTCTAAGATTTTCTAAACTATTATTATGCACACATATTTATTTAAATTGTGCTTATAAATATATCTAATATTCTAATTTTATACGTACACTTGTACATAGTAAAAACCATTTAAGATTACCCCCAATGTACCGTCGGTATGGGTCATGTACCACGTTCTCGTACCGTAAACCAAAGCATACCGACTTTTTGGTAACTATGATCTTTTCCCTTTTTTGTCATATAATTCTTGATGTGAACTAAATTCGATCTCAGATCTATACGGCGACAATGAGAGGTAGTTCTCTCTCTGCTCGCTTGTAGGTTGACTTCATTATCCAAGACTCATTTGTTCCAGGAGCCTACTTGATTCAACTTCCTTTTTTTTTTCATTGGAGGTCCATTAGACTTGTGGATTACACAATGAAAGGTCATCTTCTCCCTTCACTTATCTCCCAATCTCGTGTGAACCGAATTTGATCTCAAATCTCTTATACACGATAAGATTTTATCAAGTAAACTGATTGGTATGTGTTTCTTATTGTCCCTACATGAGAATGGATGACTATACTCATGTTCAATTCATTGGGTTCTGGATATCTTATCTTAGAAAACTACAAAAGAAAAATAAAATTACCAGCTCAATTTTTTTTGGGTTCATTTACAAATATTTTTTCCAAGATCAAAATTCAAAACGGAGACCAACTGGATGTTGCTGACTTATGACTCATGAGCTTGAGATGCTTGAGCATGCCAGAATTTGAAGTAGTTCAAAAGGCTTCCTCTCCTGGAAAGCTGTTCCACCTCTAGCAGCTTGTGCTTTAACAGTTCCACTTCTTTTTCCAAGTCTTTGCCCTTTTGTTTCAGTGCCTAATAGTTTACAAAAATGATTAGTTCTTATAATCAATTTAACAAAATAACAATGACAGATTTATTCCTCAACTGGAACCTCAAGAAAAAGCAACATTACTTTCTGATATTTCACATTCAATAAATGTTATGCAACAAGTTTTCCATCAAAATTTTGTTCCTGCAGAAAGAAGATTCCTGCTTCTACAACTCTGTTTTCTTGATTAAATCAGAGTAAATAATGAAGGAAACCATTGGAGAATCACTGACAACTACAAACTAGCTTAAACAACCTAAACTATTTGGTTACAAGTGAATTTTTAGTGTAAACCCTGTAAAAGAAACTAAGCTTATTAAATACTGACTACTCCTATATTTAATTAATCTTGGATTAAAAAGAAAACCCAATTTCCAAATTCACAGTGTAAGTAAATATTAGACTAGCTTCCTAAACAGAACAAAAGGGATTTTTAGGATATTGTCAAACAAAACAGATCCTGAGATATACAATGCCCGTTTGATACATCAGATTAAAAGGATATAAGATTAAATAAAAGAGAGAATAAAATGAGATGTTTTCATTCAATTTTACATTTGATACAAAAACATAAACATAAAACTAATCTATTTCTTTAATTTATAAAAATTGTTTCATCGTATCCTCCTCTTAATCTGGTGTACAAAACAGTCACATGGTTTATGAATCTGGAGCAGCCCTGGAATACCAATGACAATGTCCCATACTTGCCATAAGCAAGGTCATCCCCAGAGAGGAAGTAAATCAATTGATCCATATATGTTTTCTCTTAAATATTCTTTTTCATAAGAAACACTAGAAGAGACTGATTTACTATTGCCCTGGAATCAATAAATTAAACCAAAATTTTTCTTCTTTGTTTAGACTCAACGAATGGTGTTCATGTATACTCCGCACAATTGTTTGCTTTTATGCCTAAACCAAAAAAGGATGTAGTACTTACTGTAAAAAGAAACAACTCCCCAAGAAGATCTGCAGCAGCTTGAATGGCTTTTTCTTTGTCCAGAGGACAGATCAAAACATTAGTTGCACGTTCGTATATGCGTCTTTGCATGTTTGTTGAGAAACGATGATTTGCCTGAATAAAATTGGACGGCGTAAGACACTCCACAGAATAGCATTAACATTTAGATCATGTCCGTTTTTTCCCTATTATTTTTCTTTGGGTACATTGGCTGGGAAGGGAATCTAACTCGGGTGTCCAGAAATTGAGGTGACCACTAGGCCAAGAGGCCCAGGTCAAAATTAAAAATTTTCCCTATTAATTTTAAGAAATTTGTTTCTTAACCATAGTTTGTGACAATGAGCTTAGGATTTAAAGCGCTATCAAACTGTTACCCTTTGGTCATAAATTGTAACGACCCATCCCAGGTTGGCCACCCCCGAAACGGTGTCATCATATTTTGAAATCTCAGCACGACACATATACGCAACAATAAAAATAAATCACACCAAAAGAAATTTACATCAACCCGATATTAAAACATTCTATACAACGTAAAATGCATGAAAATTTACAAATAAATTTTTCATTTTTATTTTCTCATTAGTCTGAGGATGATAATACGCACGTGGTTTACAGAAAATGATTTCTTTTGAACTTCAACTCACCAAACTATTTGTCAAGCCTGCTACTTGAAAATCATTGTACAATGAGGGGTGAGCTTCACAAGTTCAATGAATTAAATTCACTAAAAGTACTCATTTGTATAAACAGTCTTTTAATATTTAAATCAATTTATATTTCCATACTAGCACTCTACTATAACTCCACATATCATAATATCCATTCTCTATCAATCTCTTCCTCTTATTTATTGGTTCACCTCAAGATCATCAATTATCTCATGATTTCCTCGTAAGGAGGTTCACATCATAAAATCTACCATTTAGATTGTTCTTATCACTATAACAATAACACACCACACCTCAGCATTTCAATAATCTCATCACCATAACTGTCTCTCTGTGAGATTCATCCACCTATATTTATTTTCACAATAATACACCACACCTCAGTATTTCAATAATCTTATCACATAGTTGTCTCTTTCAGTGAGACTCAACCATCATTAATTATATTCACAATAATACACCACACCTCAGCATTTCACAAATCTTATCACTATAACTGTCTCTTTCTGTGAGACTCAACCATCATTAATTATATTCACAATTTATACATCACACATCAATATTTTAATAATGCAAGCAATAATTAAAATAAATGCAATGCAATGAACGCATATGATGGGAACGTCTTCCCACCTGTCGACAGGTTGTTATTATCTTAGACCGGCTACCTTCCCGGTTCTTTCATTCTCATTTAGACCGGCTATCTTCCCGGTTTTTTCATTCACATAAAACTGGCAGCCTTTTCGGTTCTTTCATTTTTATTAGACTGGCTGCCTTCCCGATTCTTTTTTTTTTTTCGATTTATTACATATGCCTATGAGCAATGACATGAAATATGCATATAAACAGTAATATAAAACAACATATAAATTCAAAACACTTAAATTAACTATCCTGATTGTTCTCAAATTTATATAACAAAAATCCACTAAATTCCTCTCATCCCAAATCAAATCAAATAATCCATTAAAGCTTGTCAAGATCCATAAAATTTCATCCCAATTCATATCAAATCATTCATCAAAACTTGTCAAGATCCATTAAAATTCATATCAAATCATCCATCAAAGCTTATCAAGATCCACTAAAATTCATCTCATCAAAATTCGTATTAAAACATCAATATAACTTATCAAGAATTTCATCTATCGTTTTTATTATTAAATCAACTTATTATTCCCAAAAATATTATTTCTCTCCTAATAATCTTCTACATGTCAAAATTCATATAATATTTATCAACCAAATCTTTATCTATCATCACAACATAAGCTAATAATTTATTTTGATATTATTTTCAGATATTTGATTTTTTATTTAGACTACTTAAAGTAAATCCAACTCACCACGTAGCTCTTAAAGCTACCTGTGGATCACCTCCTTGCCTTTCCTGTTTCTCTTAGAAATTCCCCTGGTTATAGATCGTCAACACCTGATATCATATTTATATAAATTTTCTAATTTATTCTTCAATTCGATATAAACCACACACTTTGAAAATTCCTACTTTTGAATTTAAGGAAACTCCATAAATGTCAGAAATTCAAAAATAAACATTATGATTCTCTATGAAATTCCGCAGAAAACTCCTTCAAAATTTTGCTCTTTCAGCATTTCTTTGAGCTCCCAAATGTTTTAAGAAAACAGATGAATTATTTGAAACTAAACGAACTCTCTTCGAGAGCTTGCCTGAACCTATTATATATATATATATATATATATATATATATATATATATATATATATATATATATATATATATATGAAAGCTTGGGCTGAAAACTTCAGTAGCCCCCCCTCCAAAGGTCTCCACAGTCTCCACGTTGTGGAGACGTGTAAGGCATTTACAAATACCTTAAGAAATTCACAGCAGGTATTACACTTGCTGCCCATGCTTTTGAATTCAAAAGCTTTAGGAAAATTGGCAGCAGGTATGAAACTTGCTGCCCACCCTTTTTTGACTTTTTGATTTTGATTTTTTTTTATAAAAAACTTTTTTTTAATATATGTATTTTTTCTTTTCCTTTTCCTTTCTTTGGACATTCTGAATGTCCAGTTTTTTTTTTTTTTTTTTTTTTTTTTTCAACTTCTTTTGTTTTTACTTTACAAATATGGGTATTACAAATCTACCCACTTTACAAAAATTTCGTCCTCAAAATTTCCTTATTCTACTCCAGAACAAATTGAATAATATTTCTTCATACCTGTCTCACACTTTTCACGTAATCTTTTCAACATCCTTATTCCACCACATAATTTAAACAGTATTTTATTACATAAGACTTGTTCTTTTTGTCTAAAATCCTCGTATTGGTATAAAAACCCAAACTTTATGAATTTCTATAGCTTAGCTCAAACTATTATATTATTCATCATGTAAACACTTTCTTAAAAGTGAAACATGAAATATGTTATGCCACTGCTTCAACTCTGGAGGCAAATCAAAGCTATTCACAACTAATCCAACTTTCTCAACCACCTCACAGGGTCCCACATACCTCAGATTCAGCTTTCTTTTCCTGTTTAAATCTCAATACACCTTTCATTGAGATATTTTTCAATACACCCAATCACCTAGTTGAGACTCAAGAGGTCTACTCTAAGTTGTTTTACAGTTCTTTCTAACAAATTTAATCCTCTCAATTGTTAGCTCAATAATTGATAGACCAGATATATTTTTTTCTCTTCCATTTCTTCCTAACATAAAAGAATTCTACACCTCCGACCATACAATGCCTCAATCTGTGTCATCCCAATGTTAGTTTGTTACTGATTATTATCAGCAATTTCAATTGATGGCATGTAAGCATCCTAACTTACTGAGAAAATCATCACCTTTGTCCTTAATATATCTTCTAGTACCCTACTAATTCTTTGTATCAGCTACATCCCTCTTCAATTCTGACCATCAAAAAATTCTATCTTAATCATGTATACATCTTATTGTTACTTGATTGCATCAAATCTACATCATTATATGCCTCCCTCCTTATCTCTTTTCTCAACTCTGCTTATTGGAAACACTATTTCTATCCAAGATACCATCATTTTAAATTTTTAACTTATATTGTTTTCCAGTAAGCACTCAATACTTAATCTTTTCTATCTCTTCATTTATACCTTGCATCTCTAAAGCATTTTTCTATGGATGACTGTACAACTATATTCTTTATTTATGATCTCTACCACTGATATTCAACTTTATTCTCATTTCTCTAAATCCTTTATCAATTTCACATCAGGGCTCCCAGTAGCAGTTAACTTTCTTATAGACTTTCTACTCAACGTATCAACTATCACCTTCGCATTTTCTAGATGATAGTGAACTGTACAATCATCGTTACTAATCAACTTCGTCTACCATCTCTGCCTCCAATTCAGCTCCCTCTAGTTAGGTAAGTATGTCCAACTTTTATAACCCATGACTATCTCACAAGTTGCTCCATACAGATGATATCTCCAATATTTAAAGTAAACACTATAGCAGTCAACTCTAAGTCATGAGTAGGGAAATTGCAAGTCATGAGTAGGGAAATTGCTTATCATGAATCCTCAATTGTCTAGAAGTATAGCCCACAACCTTCCTATGTTACACATATCCCAATCATTGATGTGGCGTATCACTATACACCACAAATCTTTCATCACCATAAGAAAACACCAGTACAGGAGCTGTAGTTAATTTCTCCTTTAGTGATTAAAATTTTTTCTCACACTTCCCTCACCATACAATCTCACCTTTTTCCTAGTTAGTCTATTCAACTGCATTACAATAATAAAAATTTTCTGAAAGAATCTTCTATAATAACCAACTAACCCCAAGAAGATTCTATTCTCAGTCATATTAGTTGGTCTCTCCCATCTTAACATTGTCTTTAACTTTTGTAAGTCAACTACTATCCATTTCTCGATATTACATTTCCAAGAAAGTTATTTCATTCAATCAACACCCACACTTAGAGAACTTTGTATATAATTTCTCTTTCCTCAGAATCTCCAACATACTGTCTAATTGTTTCACATGTTGTTCTTCCTCCTTAGAATATATCAGGAAATCAAATACAACCATAAACTTGTTAAGATATGGTTTAAACACTCTATTCATCAAATCCATGAATGTTTCTGGAACATTAGTCAACCCAAATAGCATCATCAGAAACTTATGACCATAACATGTCATAAAAGCAGTCTTAGACACGTGTTTTTCTTTTATTATCAAATAGGTGATAACTTATCTAAATATATCTTAGAAAATACTTTCACTCCTTGCACTGCTCAAACAATTTATTTATCTTGAGTAAAATATCTTTGTTCTTATTCAACTATTTGTGGTCTATACACACTCTTATCGTTCCATCTTCCTTCTTCACAAACAACACAAAGCTCTCCAAATACATTAGGTCTGATAAATTGTTCATCTAAAATTCTTGAACTTTCAACTCTCTTAACTCAATGGGTGTCACTCTGTAGTGTTCTATTAGAGATATATGATGAACTCAAAATCACATCTATAGGAAATTAAATCTCCTTACTAGGAGAAAATCTAGACAACTCTTCATGAATATATCATGAAAATCTTTATCTACCAAGATTATTATTATTATTATTGTTATTATTATTATTATTATTATTATTATTATTATTATTATTTCTAACTTCCTGGTTTCCTTTCTAGAATCATCATGTATGCCAAATACTCCTCGCATCCTTTCTTTAACCATCTACTGGCAGTCAGAGTAAAATAAGATAGTTCGAGAGTATTTTATGTTCTCTCTGGAAGTTACACTCCTCATATCCATATTGATAACACTATCTTCTTTCTAAAACAATCAACCGTATTCAAAGATAATAATCAGCTTTAGATTTTCTATTACTAATGTGAATCACACAATCCTTGTAAACATTTATGATTATCACTCTATCTCTAGTGAAAACTTCAACAAAAATATTTTTCATTCAAGGACTAATACATACTTCAATAGACTTCATATGAATACTTAATGCAAAAGAATGGGTTGCATTAAAATCAACCAACATTGACATGTCCCTCTTCTCCACACATAAAACACTTCAAATTTTGACAATTCTGGAATAAATATCTCATCTGAATATATCTATAGCAAATTTTTGTCTCCCAATCATACATCAGATTGTCACTTCCACTTGGTAGCATACTTACTTCCTCTGCCATGACTTCCAGTTCCCATATCTTGTCTCCCAAATCTAAGGGTCCCACTAATAGTATTTTGAGATACAAAAGCAACATATTCTGTTTGCCTCTGACTCTGTACTTCAGTTTTCTGTGACAAGGAATGCCTCCTCTCAGGTGGTCTCTCACCCTGTACATTCATACTACTACTACCTCTATAACCTTCATGTCTAAGCCTCTTTAACCACTCTTTCTCTTTCCCTTAAACTCTATCACATCTTTCTCAATCTGAAGTGTTGTATCCACCAATCTGACATAATTCATATGCCTCATGTAAGATAATTTTGAATCAAACCTTACAACATAGATCATCTATGAACCTCTTATACTTATTCTTCTCTATGTCTACCATTTTTCGGTTCAAACCTCGACAAAGCCACAAATCTACTATCATACGGAGCCATATTCAATACATTTCCCCAATTAAATAAAATCTATATCTTGTTGGGCTCTAAGGGTCTAAGGAAAGTAGTTATCAAGGAAAACCTCCTTAAACCCATTCCAGGTTAAGGGTCTATCGACATCCGCACTTACCCAGGGAAGAATATCCTCCCACCAATCCAAAACTTCTCATTCTAACTCAAACGAAGCAAAGGCAACCATTTGCCTGTCAGTTACTGGTAAAAAACCAAATAATGTCTCTACACATTTCTCCTGAAACTCAAGTGTAAAAGGATTCATAGATCCTTTAAACAACAAAGCATTTAACTTTATTATATCTCCCTGCATCTCATGCATAAACTCACTTTTTCCCATTTTTAAATGTCTACCATTACTGGATTAACAACATCAGGCATTGCTCTAGCATGTTCATCAAGTCTATGCTATAAGTTATCAACTCTATCATTTGTTACATTCATTTTCTCAAGAGCATGAGTAAGAGCTTATCTTAGCTCATCTCCTTAAATTTTAGATTCTCTCACACCTTTACTAATATCAATTATATTTTTTAATATCAATCATACTATCAACACGTTCTCTTCGAGGAACCAGATATTCAAACTCAACCTCGAATTGTCAAAATATTGTGGGCCTACCACGCCCTCTCAATCAACAACTCTAACTCTAGCTCTAGCGTGTCCACGTGTCATCCTCAGACCGTTCATTAAAATATAGTTTATTTTAATCTTCCACTTTCTTACTTTTTATGCAGTCTACGGAATCTTAAAACTTAATGCTCTGATACCAAAATTGTAACGACCCATCCCGGGTTGACCACCCCCAAAACGGTGTCATCACATTTTGAAATCTTAGCACGACACATATATGCAATAATAAAAATAAATAACACCAAAATAAATTTACATCAACCCGATATTAAAACATTCTATACAATGTAAAATGCATAAAAATTAACAAATAAATTTTTCATTTTTATTTTCTCATTAGTCTGAGGATGATGGCACGCACGTGGCTTATAGAAAATGATTTCTTCTGAACTTCAACTCACCAAACTATTTGTCAAGCCTGCTACCTAAAAATCATTATACAATGAGAGGTGAGCTTTACAAGCTCAGTGAATTAAATTTACTAAAAGTACTCATTTGTATAAACAGTCTTTTAGTATTTAAATCAATTTATATTTTTTACACTTGATACTAGCACTCTACTATCACTCCACATATCATAATATCCATTCTCTATCAATCTCTTCCTCTTATTTATTGGTTCACCTCAAGATCATCAATTATCTCATGATTTCCTCGTAAGAAGGTTCACATCATAAAATCTACCATTTATATTATTCTTATCACTATAACAATAACACACCACACCTCAGCATTTCAATAATCTCATCACCATAACTGTCTCTCTGTGAGACTCATCCATCTATATTTATATTCACAATAATACACCACACCTCAGCATTTCAATAATCTTATCACATAACTGTCTCTTTCGGTGAGACTCAACCATCATTAATTATATTCACAATAATACACCACACTTATGCATTTCACAAATCTTATCACCATAACTGTCTCTTTCTGTGAGACTCAACCATCATTAATTATATTCACAATTTATACATCACACATCAATATTTCAATAATGCAAGCAATAATTAAAATAAATGCAATGCAATGAACGCATATGATGGGAACGTCTTCCCACCTGTCGACAGGTTATTATTATCTTAGACCGACTACCTTCTCGGTTCTTTCATTCTCATTTAGATCGGCTGTCTTCCCAGTTCTTTCATTCACATAAGACCGACTGCCTTTTCAGTTCATTCATTTTTATTAGACCGGCTTCCTTCCAGATTATTTTTTTTTTCATTTATTGCATATGCATATGAGCAATGATATGAAATATGCATATAAACAGTAATATAAAAACAACATATAAATTCAAAACACTTACATTAACTATCCTGATTGTTCTCAAATTTATATAACAAAAATCCAATAAATTCCTCTCATCCCCAAATCACATCAAATAATCCATTAAAGCTTGTAAAGATCCACAAAATTTCATCCCAATTCATATCAAATCATTCATCAAAACTTGTCAAGATCCATTAAAAATCATCTCAAATCATATCAAATCATCCATCAAAGCTTGTCAAGATCCATTAAAATTCATCTCATCAAAATTCATATTAAAACATCAATATAACTTATCAAGAATTTCACCTATAGTTTTTATTATTAAATCAACTTATTATTCCCAAAAATATTATTTCTCTCCTAATAATCTTCTTCATGTCAAAATTCATACCATTTTTATCAACCAAATCTTTATCTATCATCACAACATAAGCTAATAATTTATTTTGATATTATTTCCAGATATTTGATTTTTTATTTGGACTACTTAAAGTAAATCCAACTCACCACGTAACTCTTAAAGCTACCCGTGGATCACCTCCTTGCCTTTCTTGTTTCTCTCAGAAATTCTCCCGGTTGTAGATCGTCAACACCTGACATCATATTTATATAAATTTTCTAATTTATTCTTCAATTCAATATAAACCACACACTTTGAAAATTCCCACTTTTGAATTTAGAGAAACTCCATAAATGTCAAAAATTCAAAAATAAACATTATGATATTATCTTCTTCTTTTCTGATAGTTATTCATGATTCTCTATGAAATTCCGCAGAAAGCTCCTTCAAAATTTTGCTCTTTCAGTATTTCTTTGAGCTCCCAAATGTTTTAAGGAAACAGATGAATTATATGAAACTAAACGAACTCCCTTCGCGAGCTTTCCTGAACCTATTGTGTGTATATATATATATATATGAAAGCTTGGGCTGAAAACTTCAGCAGCCCCCCCTCGAAAGGTCTCCACAGTCTCCACGTTGTGGAGACGTGTAAGGCATTTACAAATGCCTTACGAAATTCGCAACAGGTATTACACCTGCCACCCATGCTTTTGAATTCAAAAGCTTTAGGAAAATTGTTGACTTTTTTAGTTTGATTTTTTTTATATAAAAAAACTTTTTTTAATATATATTTTTTTCTTTTCCTTTTCCTTTTCCTTTCTTTGGACGTTCTGGATGTCCAATTTTTTTTTTTTTTTACTTCTTTTGTCCTTACTTTACAAATACGAGTATTACATAAATATATATGAAGTATGGAACACAAATAATGAGGATGCTTGGATTTTTGTATGTAGAGAGGATATTATAAGATGCTTGAAAGCACTGATAGAAGTAGAACTGCAAGAATAAAAAAAAAGTTGAAAATAAACTGGAAATGCAAAATTCTTGAGAATTGGGAGTACATGAGCTAAGTCCAGATGCAATCAATTGGCAATGCAATATTCTTCTTCAGTTGGGCTTAGCTTAAGTGGTAGGGTATTCTTCAAAATTCAATGCACCACAAAAACAAGAAAAAAAAACGACTGCAATATTCTTCTACTGCAGCTTGGAGCAACAATTGTTATGTTTCTTCTATGCTTTAATTTGTATTGTCATCCCAGGAAGTTTCTTTTTTCTTTTTTCATAATTAGGATGGGGATTTGAACTAGGCATAGAGGTGTGTTATCAATTGGATTATACCATTTAAAAAAGATGACAATTATTTTTATCAAACTACACAAAAAAAAAAAAAAATTCAAACCAGTTTAATTTTGACAAAAGAATTTTCAAGTTTTCTTTCACTAATTCGTAAAATCCTTACTCAAATGAATAGAAAGTGGTGAAAAAAAAGTTAGTTATCAATTGGATGTTGTATGTATTTGTATTATATGGACTAGCATTACATTTGGTCATTAAGCCCATAATGGGATGGGCCACACTAATAAACATATGGAGGCCCCTACTCTCACCCTTGCTAAAGGAAATTGGCCCATTGAGTTTCCTTTTAATGTCTTTGGTCAGCAGCTCTTTCTGGTTGTTGAGACATAAAAAAAATTCTAAGGGTAGAGAGTAGTTTCTCCATAGAAGAAATTTGCATCTCATTGCAGGAATCATAAAGCTAGCATGGATAATTCATCACAAGTTTCTGGAGGTATGAACTCTCAATTTTATCAACACATGCTTTGATTATAAGAAGAGTTTATCATATAAAATGAACTTCTAACAATTGGTATCAGAGCTCCTTCTTATTTTCATGGCTGTGTTCCTTTTTTTTTTTTTTTGATGAGAGGGAGGAAGTAGTTCAAGAAATTAAAATAGGACATCAAAAAAAAAAAAAAAAAACTAATAACTACTATACTCTACCTGTTCAGTAAGAACAGCATAAATCTCATCTTCATAGTCCAAGAAATTAGCACAGCTACAACTCGTTTTCGTGCAAAATACTGTACCTGATTTTTTTTTTTTTTTTCACAAAGAAAGAACTATAGTGAAGCACTATCTTCAAGTGCTTGGTTACTATTAAGAGCACTATCATCAAGTGCTTGGTTATATATATTTTGTTCTAAGCAACCGGTACTTATGTTTTCCCATAATGCCTTTTTTGTCTTTATTATATACATAAAGGCTTGTTTGACCATAATGCTATTATTATTATATACATAAAGGTTTGTTTACCCATAATGTTTGCCTACATTATGCCCACCAATGCTAGGTTTCTGTATTGCACATAAAGTATATAATCTTATTATATTTTTTATGGCCCCCCATGTGTTTGTCTTTTGGTCTTCATACGATGCGTGAGATTCTAAAGAACAAATATACTATTTTATATAACCTATATGCCCATAATGCCATGTTATCTTTATTATTTTTGTTTTCTTTCATGGTCCACTTTTTTTTTTTTTTTTTTTTTTTTTTTTTGTCTTTTGGTCTTCATGCTTCTTGTAACATGCGTGAGTGCTCATATATATAAAGTTTTGAAAAGTTTAACTATACCTCAATTTTGGCATCTTATGGGATTAATGGAACTCAAAGTGGGAATATACCGGTTTGGCTGAGCTGAACTGAGATTTTACTTTTGATTCGTCCAATGAAAAACATGAGTTAGGATTTCATTTTCTTATGACTCATGCATTTTCTCTGCAAGCAATTGGAGAATAACTGACTGTTGGGTTCTGTAGATAAAATAATATATTATCTTGGAACATAGTGAAATCTTGTCTATAGCTATTGTTTGGGTAACTTTGAACAATATTTTTGCGGACCCATTTCTTATTTCTGTGGTCATTATAGCTGAATAAATATCATTGTTTCGACCACTTGGAAATAAAGGAATGAAGGTTTTTTAATCTGTTCATGGTACTATTTTTACTACCCTGAAATATGTCCACAAGAAGACCCAGAAAATCAATAGAATTTTTGTTTATATGGATTATGTCATTTTAATGAAATACCGATGGTTTAGAATGGCTATGTACCCACCTCTCGTGGAACTAGTCATGATAAATTATCAGAGTTGTTATTATTGATTCTAATGATATTATACTAAGATCCATGCGGATAATGAATTTGTCCAATCGGCAAACCATTATTTGGTAGAATGCTTAGGGCGATAAAGATAATAGTTAAGTGCTTGACACTTGGTGGCCTAGTCCTACTCTTTCGGTAGCGGGTCATTTTAAGTCCTTGTATTTAATTATTTTGCTTTATCATGCGTAAGAGCCTTTTATGTATCTTGGGCTCTAGCATAGTGCGTAAGAGTCTATTTTGAATAAGATTCTAGTATGGATATAAGATTGCCTAATGGAGACATTTATGGGTGCATGTTTCTTGTTCCACATGCATAATAAATTTTCTTATATTTTCCTCAGCTTATGGCAATGCGGCTCTGTCTCTCTCTTTGTCTGCCATCAAGAGTCTAACTAGAACCAATTATGAGGATTGGTATGAGTCTCTCACTATTAATTTGGCTATCATGAATTTGGACTTGGCTTTGAGGGTCGATGCGCCTGTTGAGCCCACTAATGAAAGTTCTGCAGCTGAAAAGGCTCGTTATGAGCAATAGGTGCATTCTAATCGGACTTGTCTCATGATTATGAAGTACACGATTGACAAGTCTATCAGGCAGAGCATAGCTGATACTGATAGCGCCAAAGAATATCTTGATGCCGTTGGGAAGAAATTTATTAAGTTTGATAAGGCAGAAAAGGGATCTCTGATGAAACTTCTTACTAATACAACCTATGATGGGGTTAGTGTAGTCCGAGAGCACATCATGAAGGTTACTCATTTCTTTAACAAGCTCAAAGGGATGAAAGTTGAGTTAGCAGATAGTTTTCTAGTATGGCAAGTGCTTGAATCTTTACCATCTCAGTATGATGCACTCAAGACCTCTTATAATGTTCAAAAAGATGAATGGAACTTGAGTGAAATGACTGCCATTGTAACTCAAGAAGAAGAGATGATGAAAAAGGGAAAGTCTCATACTGCTTTCATGATAACTGTTGATAAAGGGAAGAAAAAGAAGTTCTTCAAGGGTAACAGTAGCAACTCCAACAAGATAAAGAAATCTTGGAGGCCTTTTCAACAAGCTAATGCGAGTGTTCCATCTTGGAGGCCTTTTCAACAAGCTAATGCGAGTGTTCCAAATGGGCCAAATAATGAAGTTTTTAAGGGAAGGTGCAATTTTTGTCATTCATTGGGGCACAAAAAGGTTGATTGTAGGAAATTTAAAGCCTGGTTAGACAAAAAAGGTACACATTCCCTACTAGTGTGTTTTAAGTCATCAGAAGAAATCTTATCTCTGTTTCTGTTTTGGCCAAATGTGGATATGTTTTTCATTTTGGAATTGAAAAGGCTATGATCTTTTATAACTCTGTTATGGTTGGTACTGCTACTTTATATGATGGTTTGTATAAAATTGACTTGCTTCCTGTTTTAGATCCTGCTTCTTCTAGTTTCTCTGTTGTGAATGCTGTAGTTGGTTCTAAACGTGCTAGATCCAATAAAAACTCTTCCATGTTGTGGCACAAAAGGTTGGGTCATATTTCTAGAAAAAGAATAGAGAGGTTGATTAAAGATGGCATTCTAGATGACTTGGATTTTTCTGATTTTGAAACTTGTGTTGCTTGTATCAAAGGGAAACTTCCAGCGAAAACCAGAAAGCAAAAGATTAGTAGAAGTCAGGATGTTCTAGATTTAATCCATACTGATATTTATGGTCCTTTTTCACCTGCCACTTTGGGGAATTATAGATACTTCATTACCTTTATTGATGATTATTCTCGCTATGGTTGTGTTGAGCTCATTCGAGAAAAATCATACTCATTGGAAGCTTTTAAGGCTTTCAAGGCTGCTGTAGAACTCCAGAAAAATAAGAAAATTAAGGCGGTAAGATTGGATAGAGGAGGTGAATTTTATGGGAGATATGATGAAACTGGTAGAAATCCTGGACCTTTTGCTAGATTTCTCGAGGCATGTAGTATCGAGGCTCAGTATACAATGCCTGGAACTCCTGAACAGAATTGTATTGCAGAAAGGAGAAATCATACTCTTATGGATATGGTTCGGTGTATGATTTGTCATTCCATTTTGCCTGAATTTTTGTGGGGTGAGGCTTTAAAAACTGCTGCATATGTTTTGAATCAAGTACCAAGTAAGTCAGTTCCTAAAACTCTTTATGAGTTATGGTCAGGAAAGAGGCCTAGTGTAAATCATTTCTGTGTTTAGGGTTGTAAAGCAGAAATAAGGCTTTATAATCCTTAGCAGAAAAAACTTGATCCTAAGACCATTACTGGTTATTTTGTTGGCTATTGTGTGGGTTCGAGAGGCTCTAGATTTTACTGCCCTTCTAATGTTACCAGAGTCATTGAATCTGATCGAGCCATCTTCTTCGAGGATGTTAGTGACAGTGAGAGTTCAGTGCCACGTGAAGTTGTATTTAGAGAGGAGTGTGTTGTTATACCTATTCAAGTTACCCCTCCATCAGTGGCTGCACCACCATTGACAGAGGGAAACAATGCTATTGTCCAAGACCAGGTTGTTGACACTATAGCTGATGTTGATGTGAGAACTGATAATATTGTTTTGAGGAGATCACAGAGAAGTCATAGACCAGCAATTTTCGATGATTATATTGTCTATTTGCAGGAGCATAAGTTTAATACTGGTATGTCTCTTGATCCAGTCTCTTTTAAGGAGGCCATTGATAGTCCTCAATCTTCATATTGGATAGATGCTATGCATGATGAGATGCCATCGATGTGTCAAAAAGGTGTATGGGACTTAGTTGAACTACCATGTGGCTATACGCCAATTGGTTGCAAATGGGTTTTTAAGACCAAGTATAATTCTGAAGGTCAAGTAGAAAGGTATAAAGCTAAACTTGTTGCTAAGGGCTTTAACCAAAGAGAAGGCATTGATTATAAGGACACTTTCTCGCCTGTTTCTACCAAGAATTCTTTTTGAGTTATTATGGCATTGGTGGCTCATTTTGATCTTGAGCTTCATCAAATGGATGTCAAGACAGCTTTCCTTAATGGGCATCTATTTGAGGATGTGTACATGATGCAACTAAATGGTTTCCAAGTGGAAGGAAAGAAACACATGGTGTGTAAGCTTAACAAGTCCATTTATGGACTTAAGCAGGCATCGAGACAATGGTACCTGAAGTTTGATGAGATTGTTACCTCTTGTGGTTTCAAGGAGAATCTTGTTGATCAATGCATATATTTAAGGGTCAGTGGGAGTAAGTATATCTTTCTTGTTCTTTATGTTGATGATGTATTACTCGCTGCAAATGACATTGAGCTTCTGTTTGAGACAAAACGCATTTGTCATCTCATTTTGATATGAAGGATCTTGGTGAGGCCTCTTATGTTTTGGGCATCCAGATTTTTCATGACAGAACTAGAGGTGTTCTTGGATTGTCTTAGAAAACCTAGATTGATCGTGTTCTAAGTAGGTTTAATATGCATTCTTGTTCTCCTGGGAAAGCACCTATTGTAAAAGGTGATAAGTTTTCTAAGTCTCAATGCCCTCAGAATGATAGTGAAAGGACTCAAATACAAACAGTTCCCTATTCGTCAGTTGTGGGTAGTTTGATGCATGCTCAAGTATGTACACGACCTGATATTGCTTATGTTGTTGGTGTACTTAGAAGATACTTGAGTGATCCTGGTTTGGCTCACTGGAAGGCTGCAAAGAAAGTACTCAGATATTTGCAAGGCACTAAAGATCTAGTGCTTATATATCGGCGATCTAATGTTCTTGAAGTAGTTGGATATTCTGATGCCGATTTTGCAGGTTATCCAGATGACAGAAGATCCACTTCTAGTTATGTTTTTATGATGGCAGGAGGAGTTGTTTCTTGGAAGAGTGTTAAACAGACACTTACAGCTTCCTCTACAATGGAGGCAGAATATATAGCTTGTTATGAGGCTACGTGTCAGGCTATATGGTTGCAGAATTTTATCTTGGGGTTAAGTGTTGTGAACACCATTTCAAGGCCGCTGAAGATATTTTGTGACAATTCTGCAGCAGTTGCTTTCTCTCGAAACACTAGGAGCTCTTCTCACTCCAAGCATATTGACATTAAATTTTTTATTGTAAGAGAGAAAATAGTCGAGTCTTGTATTTGCGTTGAGCATATTTCTACAGAGCATATGTTAGCTGACCTATTAACTAAAGGTTTAGCTCCAAAACTGTTTCTGGAGCATGTGACTCATTTGGATTGTTAGAGTCTTTTGTTGTATTTAGTTAGTAAGAGTTCTGTAATCATTGACTGTTTGACTATATTGTTTATGCTCATATTATGTTTTTAAATATAGTAATGTCAATGTATGCCTGAGTCACGCACATTTTGGACAAAGCGATTATTTATGTAATGAGACATATTGATTAGTCTCGTGCCTGGGTCATGCGCATTTTGGACAAGGTGATTGTTTATGAAATGAGACATTATGTTTGGTCTCATGTCTGTGTCACGTGCATTTTGGACAGGGCGCACTTTATGTATTGAGACATATTGATCAGTCTCATGCCTGAATCACGCACATTATGGACAAGGCTTATTACCTATAAGAGACAATCTATTTTAGTCTATGCCTGAGTCAGGTGGTTGTGAGTACAAGTTTGGTGTCATATATCCTGTCGATATAGTCACTACACTAGGTGCTGCAACTGCATTTTGGACAAGGCATATTGCTTTAACGACATTCAGATTTGTCTCTAGGGCTTCTTATGGAAACGAGTGTTCGTCACTTTTTGATTATTTCCACATTGCACTTGCATCTCATCGACCTAAATTATGTGATTGCAATTATTAGTTATGTGTCGTATACCCTGTCGGTGTATCGTTCACTAGCTTGTAATTGAAGGCACATTTTGAACAAGGTCTTTGTTTTTTGGGATGCTTGTTTGTGTTTATGTTGAGATTAAATGTAATGCTGTCCAAGTGGGAGATTGTTGTATGTATTTGTATTATATGGACTAGCATTACATTTGGTCATTAAGCCCATAATGGGATGGGCCACACTAATAAACATATGGAGGCCCCTACTCTCACCCTTGCTAAAGGAAATTGGCCCATTGAGTTTCCTTTTAATGTCTTTGGTCAGCAGCTCTTTCTAGTTGTTGAGACATAACAAAAATTCTAAGGGTAGAGAGTAGTTTCTCCATAGAAGAAATTTACATCTCCTTGCAGGAATCATAAAGCTAGCATGGATAATTCATCACAAGTTTCTGGAGGTATGAACTCTCAATTTTATCTAACATATGCTTTGATTATAAGAAGAGTTTATCATATAAAATGAACTTCTAACATTGGATTCTTGAGAATGTTCATGATATTCTTTTATATTTAGAGATTGGATGGTGACACCAAACTCAAAATGGAATAGTCCAAAAATGAGGATATCCAAGAACCACTCCCATCTCTTCGGTTATAGCCACCTTATCACTTCACCCCAATTCTTGAGGAAAACTGAATTTGGACTCAGATTTTTGGAAAGGAAAGTGCTAAATATACTACTCATATTGCTGGATTCACGATAATAATATGGGTATGAAGAGACGAATTTGTCCAACTAAATAAATGAGAGAAAAAATAAAGTTGGATAATCTCACATGTGAAGGAAGAAATTTTGTTGGGAATTATCAACATTTTATGTGGAAGAGTGATTCCATAACGAAAAAAAGTAGTTATCCCACGAAACCGGTTTCGTTGGAGTTACTATAAATCGAGAAAGTCCGCTAATAATCATGGAGAAATTGAATAGTAATTGTTTAAAAAAATTAAAGTTTAATTACAAAAATAACCTTTGGTTGACTATATTTTCAAAAAATATCCGAGGTTTTTTTGTAGCCAAAAATACATTGTGGTATGTTTCTGTTCGAAAAAAAATACTTTGTGGTCGCCTAAAAAAACATAGCACGGGGTATTTTTAGCTAACAGAAACATCCAAGGTATTTTTTGTTAACAGAAACATACTACAAGGTATTTTTTATCACCAAAAAAATCTCAGGGTATTTTTGGAAAATAGAGTCAACCACATGCTATTGTTTGCCACTAAAAAATCTCTCAGTATTTTTTGAAAACACAGTCAATCACATTGTATTTTTTGTAATTAAACCAAAATAAAAAAATTAAATATTGAAGTTACTATTCAATATAACTCTCACAAAACCGGGTCTATGATATCACCAATCTAACAAAAACAAATAAAAAAATAACTTCCAAAAGCCTTTCCAACAAATTTGTTAAGATTCATATATGGGTGTGTCACATCATACATATTTATATAAAGTGATGGACATAAAAGCTTATGCTTTGAATTCATCATTCAAGTGCGGCCCTAAATTATATATTTGGGTTATTAATGATTTTATGGGCTTTCCAACTCGTGTCTCTTGGACACTTTCTCAGTTTCTTGCCAAATTTTGGCGGATATATTAATATTGTTTAACTGTCTTTTTAGATAATAGATGAACGATTCTGATTAGATTTTTCTTTCGAATGATATATATATAAAAAAAAAGATAAAAGCTGAATCCATTGAAAAAGATTTAGTAAAATTTATCTATAATTGGGATCACTCCGCATTTAATGCAATTATGTTAATAGATAAGTCCAATTTTTTTCTTGTGTGCATATGTGGCTCTCTCTCTCTATATATAATTTCTATTCTAAAACTAAAATTTACATGAAGAATTTATCAATCTCATTGACAAGATCAAAATCCCATAAGTCACTGACCATGGTCGAGAATTTCTCAGCGCATTATCACTTTCACTTGAACATCAATCAATTGTTTCTCCGGAAGGGAAATTATAATGATAATTCAGCCGTAGAAGCATCAATATGGAAATTGGTTCAAAATAGGTCGACTCATCATTAGAACTCAAACTCACTAAAGTTCCAGTAACCAAAGAAGTGAGATTACTCGAATTCTTGAGATTACTGAGCTTAAGGATAGCATCAAGATTGACCCAATTACCATTTTTCGAGTAAATAAAACCTGTTGCAACCATACAAAGCTGCCTGGAAAGCTCTGACCATAAGCCATATAGTTTGAAACTGATTGAACTACTCTCGTAAGCACCAATCATACGAGAACTAAGCCTGTGATGGTATGATAGCCCATGTGAAACATTCCCCACCATGTGATTGTACATGTTTCCATTTTGAAACATCAAGTTTCCTTCAATCACGTGCACGCCATACTTATCCATTTTACGGATAACTTTGGTGGAAGAAAGATTGAATTTGAGTTTTGAGTTAGGTTAAGATTCAAGATCCTATTTCCACCAGTGTAGTAACCAGTATGGAGAGGAATAAAGCGAAATATTCTGTTTCCAAATTTGGTTAGAGTGGACTCAGAGATAATTGAAGAGCAATGATCAGTTTAAGAATTAGAGTTGTTGTCGATGAGACAGTGTTTATAGAGAAACTAATGAACAAAAAGGTATTAGAGCATCAAGCCATAGCATTGTTCAAGGATTCATGGCTATTGTCAATTATAGAAAAAGCAAGAAGAAGAGAGAAAGAACAATCAAAAGAAGAAAGATGACAGAGTCACTACAGGTGATGTTTAATAACTGATAATATATGCACAATTATCTTATCACACTGTAATCTGCAATTATTTCTTACCGACAAAGCTCATGAATTTCTTTGTTTAAAGAAAATCTCTAGATAGATACTTTGTTTTTACTAAGGCAACAAATGCACAAGTGGTGCATAAAGCAATCCGTCGAAGGAAAAATATCAGAAACTAGACGGCTAGGACAAATAAGACAGTACTTGGCACTATTTTTAAATCTTACGTATATTTTAGGGGATGAATAAAACTTTTATTACAATATATAAAAAAGAAAAGAGATGGATGAAAGTTATTATTAGCTAGGAGAGCCTTACATGATGAAAGATATCGCTGGCTTGGACAATTTCATGGAAATATGCTCATGATTCAAAAGAATGAAAAATTAAAAGCAGTTTAATCGCGGAAAATATTTTTTATTTTTTATCGCGGAAAATATTCTTTTAACATTTTTTTCAACAATTTGTACATTTTTTTTATCAAAATTTAAAATTCAGTTTTTAGCATAATATTAAAAAAATTCTCAGCTTTTATAGATATAAGCTTGGCCTTAAAAATTACTTCATTATCCACAATTCGGCTAAAAAGAAAACTGACAAAAATAAAACCTAGAACACTGCAATTACCATGGCAACATTTGTTTCAAACTAAAATTGATCTTCTCGTGTCTCTTGACTCAGACTTTGTTTGTTTGTGAAAACATTTATCCTTTTGTTTGTAATAATCTTTCTCCTTTCTGTTATCTACACATAAAGGAAATGATCTGGTGATGTGTCACTCCAAATTAGAGGAAAGACCAACCAAAAGTATTAACAACATTACATAATTTTCGTACTTAACACATATCATCTTACGGTGGAAAGGAAATAAAAAATGGCAAAAATATTGAATTTACTTTTCCTCAGAATTCAATACAAAAGACCAGACAGACCCAAAAGAAAAGGTTATATATGAAGTAACAGTCAACACAGAAGAAAAGGATTTGGTTTCAATCCTTCACCTGAAAACTTTCAAACTCCATAATATTCAACCAAATTAATCAGAAAATCTGTACAGATCAATGAATATAACACCATTTAGCTGCAAATAAGGGAAAGATGGATGTAATTAAATAATAATACCACTGAGTTGCTATATATTTTAAGTTGGGGAGAAAATCTTCTCCATCCGAACAGAACAATGTACTTAATAAATTAGAAATTGAATTAATAAATTAGAAATTGAACGCATAGGCCCATCCATATCTACACCTACATACAATGTCCAAAAAGTATATCCAAGCATCCTACAGATAAAAGCATATGATACTCCATGATATAAGTTTATTCTACCAAATATGATTTCGAAAACCTAAGTTTGCATGTCTTAGACCTAAGATGTTTTGCATCATATGTCAAAAACTCAAAATTGTTACTTTCAAAAAAAGAAATCATTCATATTGAAGCCTTAGACATATAAGCCACTTGATTGTTCCCCCTTTTTTGTTGTTAAGGTATTTATCAGTGTCCTTAACTCCAATTTGAGAGAATTCTTTCACAAGCATACCAATGTATCCTGCCACAGAATCCTTAAAACCCTGTGAGCAGCTCTTGCCATCCTCCTCTACGTCCTGAACCCCACCTTTGACCAGACATCCCACAGGAGCACCGTCCATGTATACTTTGTACGCAGCCAAAATATCATGAGAACGGTTGTAAAAATGGCCTACAACATAGTCCTCAAAATGCTGCAGCCAAACATGACATACAATGATTAGATATTAAATCTAAAAGAGGGGATTAAAAGATAACAACTGCATGCCAATCAAACATGAAAACGCCAACTTCCAACTTCTGAGGATAATGACAAACGTCTCTGATTGGCAATTGCAAAGTTGCAGCATTATGAGAATTATACTTCATCTTAGGTTTACTTGCTGGGTATTAATAAGGAGATTTACTACCAAAAAGTATGGGGTTTTATCAAAATTGCACCTTGTTCTTTAAATTGCGTCAATTAAAACCCTTCCATTTGAGGTAACACCAAATATGACCCTACCGTTAGCATTGCTGCACGTGTGAATCTGAAGACCAAAATGAATTAATGCATAAGGCCATACCTGTTGATTTAATTTGGCTTTAGTTTACCCCAGGGGACAAAAAACAAAGGAGACTGATTCGTACAACAGATAGAAACCACTGAAAAGGCACAATAGCACAAAATATCTATGTAATTACAGACCTCCCTCACTGTGCTCATATATATAGTCTTTTGTGAAGAAAAATTGCATTAAACCATTTTATCCCTTGGGTTCACACCTGCGAGAATCAACATGTGCCGCAAGTGTGAGTAATATTAATGGCAGGTTCCTATTTTGTATTATCTCAAATGATAGGCTGTTCATTGACGCAACTAAAAGAACATGGTGCAATTCGATATTTGAATCAAAGGTGCAATTTTGATAAACCCCAAAAATTATTTATCTTTCTTCTGTAAGATAAACTCCAAAAATTACAACAAAAAAAAAATATCATATAGTTGAATGTATTTTCAAAAAATATCCCTGATTTATTTTGTGACACAAAATACCCTGTGGTATATTTTTGTTAGCAAAAAATACTCTGCGGTCGACTAAAAGAAATATATCACAAGGTATTTTTAGCTAATGGAAACATACCGGAGTATTTTTTGCTAACAAAAATATACCACAAGGTATTTTTTACTACCAAAAAATTCTTAGGGTCTTTTGAAAATTGAGTCAACCACAAGATATTTTTTTACCACAAAAAAAATCTTGGGGTATTTTTTGGAAAATGTAGTTAATCACATGATATTTTTTGTAATTAAGCCAAAAAATAAATATTGAAGCTATTACTCAATTTCTCCATGATTACTAATAGACTTTCTCGATTCTGTAGTAACTCCCACAAAACTGGATCCATGATATTACCACTCTAACGAAAAATAAATGAAAAATGACTTACTGAAGTCTTTCCAACAAATTTGTTGAGATTCATGTACAAGCGTGTCACCCCAAACATATTTATATATATTGATGGACATAAAAGCTTATGCTTTGGATTTATCATTCAAGTGCAGTCCTAAATTATATATTTGGGTTATTAATTTTTTGATAGACTTTCCAACTTGTTTCTCTCCGGCACTTTCTCAGTTTCTTGCCAAATTTTGGAGGATATATTAATATTGGTTAGTTGTCATTTTAGATAATAGAAGAAAGATTCTGATTAGATTTTCCTCGCGAATGATATAAAAAGAAAAAATAAAAGCTGAATCCATTGAAATTTTTTTAGAAAAATATATCTTTATAATTGAGATCATTCCGCATTCAATGCAATTATGTCAACAGATAATTCCAATATTTTTCTTGTGTGCATATATGGCTCTCTCTCTCTCTATATATATAATTTCTGCTCTAAAACTAAAATTTACATGAAGAATTTATCCATCTCATTGACAAGATCAAAATCTCATAAGTCACTGACCATGGTCAACACTTTTTTCCTTCAAATCTTTGATTTGAACGATTTGAGACCTGCCAATCACACGAATAATAATAGAAAAAAAATAATAAGACACGATATATCCAAGTTCACCCAAAATAGAGTTACGTATTGTTAGAAGTTTCACTATAATCAACCTCCCAAATCTCTTGTTATAATGTGCGCTCAGTACATATAGAGTATTAATAAGGCACCTTCTATGCAATCCTACTGGAGAACCAGAGAGGTTCTTTTTATTTCCATCTTTCATAATTTAAAGGCACTTTTTTTGCATTACCCTTGTTTTGACACTTGACTGTCTAGAAAAAACTAGTTTAATTCATTTATATAATATATTGAGTATTAATGATGTTGCAGAAAAATAGTCATTGTTTGCCCTTGCTACAAGGTAAATCTGTTGTATTGAAGTAGTTCGTAGTTTAAATTGTTCAGTCGAATCAGTCCACAATTTCTGTAATTGAAGCATGCCTCAAAATGGATATATTAGAAAATAGCAGCTTTTATAAAGCTCAAGTGGTCCTCTGAGATTTTATAAAGGAGAGGAAAAGAGAGCTAAAGGGTCCTCATCATAACTGATGCTGCTAGCACCCTGGTCATCATCCTTCATCTGTCTTTATTTTGGTTGGGATAAAGAGTAAGGGCAGTTTTTTATTCTGTTTTTCTATGTATGGTCGGTTGAATAACATTTGCCTTTCTCATGTTTTTATCCATTTGCAGCCAGTCTGGCCAGTTGCAGTTCTTTATCTTAGGCTATCATTGGTAGAGTGAAAAAGTAAGAGGAAAGAAATAGATCCTTAAGAAGTTATCTCCAGTTTAGGAGGGTGGCATGGTGAATGCTTTTTATATAATTGCATATTTGCATCTCTAATTCCAGAGTTACTTGTTCTTTGCACTTGTAGGAGCTACTTGGAAATGGAAAAGCAGTTCAAAATCTTTGTCTACAAGGAAGGGAAGCCTCCATTGCTTCATGATGGTCCTTGCAAGATTATATACTCCACAGAAGGAAATTTTATCCATAAGATGGAGACTGAGAGCTGGTTCCAAACAAAAGATCTGAAGAAAGAACACTTGTTTTATCTTCCATTTAGTGTGGTAAATATTGTCTGATTTGTTTATCAGCGTTGGACAGCAGTTGATCAAACTTTGACACCGTCAAGATAAATTTCTGGTACATGAGCTATCTTCAACCAGTCCTCTCCTATTACTGGCTCGCAGCTTTCTCTTAATGTAGGGCAGAGTCCAATCTTAAATTCTTTCAAGGCACTTAGGCAATGCATCCCCTCTGGAAGAGAAAATAACTTTGGACATCTTAGGATCTCAAGTTTTTGAAGCAATGCAAAATCTTGCAACCATTCAGGCAATGCCGTCAAGTTAGGACAATCGTCGATATACAAATACTGTAAATTTTTGGCAGACCCATGAAGCCATTGAGGCAAAGTCACCAGCTGTGGTAGTTCCCCAATCAGCAATGAACGAAGGTTCAACTTGAGGTCTTCCGTGTCTTGCCCTTCAATCAGATTAATCTTCCAGCAATCACCAATCACCAAAGTCTCTAATGCAGTCAAGTATTTCATACTTTGAGGCAAGCAGATAAAACTTCCACAAGAAGCAAGCACCAAAGTCCGAAGGGATGTCAGGTGTTGCATCTCCTCGAACAAATATTTTAAATTGCCACATTCGAAAAAAGACAAAAACCGAAGAGAACTCAAGTATTTCATTCCATTTGGCATAGACATCTATTTTGTGGTTATCTCTAGGAATCTTAATTTTGTCAACTTTCCTATATCACGGGGAATTTCTTGGAGTTGCTCACATTCTTCAAGCCTTAATGTCTGTAAATTTTGCAGCTGGCATATTGAATCAGGAAATTTCTTCATTTGGAAATTATTATGCAGATCAAGATACCTCAAGTGCTTCAATGTACCAATTGAACTTGGCAACTCCTCTAGACATGAATCACTTAGATTTAGCACGCGTAGGTACTTAAATGTGCATATGCATGTTTCAATGAAGGATTTGCTAGCAGGCCCGACTCCTCTGATTGGGAAAAAAATGGTTCGTACTTTTTCAAGCTTGTTTAAGAATTTCGGAGGTTTCTGATCTGGCAAATTAGTATCAGAAAACGACAAATGACTAACTTTCTCAGGAACATTTTGAGCAAGAAATCTTAGAGTGGCACACTCATTTTATGCCACTGATAATGCAAGATCGTGTATGAAATCATGCATTTTACAAGTAAAAAAGAAAAAATTGTCCTCAACATCCTGAAAGAAAGATCTTGACCATAGTTCCTTCATGTAGCGCATCCCAATATCTTCTGGCTCTTGATTTCCATCAGCAGGCTGAAGAAGCCCATGAGCCATCCAAAATTGAATCATTTCAAAACTATAAAAAAAAATGTAATTCTCTGGGAAGTTTGAGTAAAAAGCAAAACATTGCTTCAAGTAAGATGGCACTTGATGAGAGATCAATTTCAGTACTGGTAAGATATCATTCTTCTTTTGTTTCAATTTCCAAATCTCATTATCTCTTATAAGCAATCACTCTCGTTCATCAGTCGTCGAATAAAGCGGACTCCCTAAGGTCCTTACAGCTAAAGGAATCCCCCCCCCCCACATTTTTTCACGATTTCATTTCCAATCTCAACAAGATGTGGATACTGCTTCTCCTGTCCACCATTAAATGCCCATTTCAAGAACATAGACAGGCAAGCCCTATGAGAAAGACCGAATAATTTGTGTGCTGAAACAGTACCCACAATGGAAGTAACTAAAGGACTACGTGTAGTCACAATAATTTTACTTCCCATGGCACCACCAACTAAAAGATCTCTAAACTCAATCCACTTGACACGATTATCGTTCCACATATCATCCAGAACAAGTAAAAACTTTTTACCATCCAGCTTCGTGTAGCTCATGGTTCTTCCCCTGTTGCTCCTCTGCATCCAAAAGAACAGCTCTGATTGTACACAACGTGTTTTCAAGATTTTTCAGCTCCCGTCTGGAAACCCATTCCAAAGCTATCTGTTGGAATGCTAAAGAGCTTAACTTTCCCAAAAGATCGGCAAGGGTTGCCAAAAATGATTCAACGTCCATATTTGCACAAACAACTTGATGAAGTTATCTAATTGCTGGTTATTTTTTAGATATAAAGCTTAATTTGAGATATATGCAGATCACAGTACATATGAGCATTTACTAGGAATCTAGGATAACACATTAATCAAGAATCTAAATGAATGGTTCTCAAAAAAAAAAAAAAAAGAGTATCTAAATGGATTATTCAGACTTGAAAATGACTGTCATAATTGTGAATTGTTGAGGCAATGGCTGCCATTGACTAATGAGAAAGACTTTCAGGTCAATTACCAAAGTTCATACTACTTTGCTGCCATTGCTAAGCATGGGAATCAACAAAAGGTTATAAGTATTAACGTTTCTCTTCTCATTATTTGGAAAGAAGAAGATAAGAAAAGCAATCACAAAACAAACAAAAGCAGTTTCTTGTCTCAGAAAACCAATCACAAATCGAGCAATCAAGAATGCCTACACAGCATCACAGAGGCTTGAAGAAGAGCAGAAAACCAAATCCATTGAGAAATAGATAATATAAGAAAACCCAAAGAAATTTATTGTCAAATGATCCAAAATTTGCAACAAAACGAACTCAATTCACTCAAAATAAAGAAACAACAAAGTCTCACAATTTATAGATTTGAAAATTATAATTTATTCATAAAAATTCACAGTTACATAAATTGAAAGAGAGAGAGAAAGAGAAGAGAGGTGCACCAGCTGGGCCGACGGTGGAGTCTCAGCTCAGGTGCCAACGATGGTGTGCTGGTGGTAGACGGTACCGACAGAAGGTGTTAAAATTCAAACTTTTCCTAAAATCCGAACGGTTTTACTACACGCCGGGTCAAACGGTTTATTAAAATCCGACTGCATTTCATCGGGGAAAAATTCTTACTTGTTTTGTAGGGGGTGAAACCTTGATTAGTAATTTTTAAGTTTTTTATTGGTAATATTAATTGAATATGTACAGACATTACTAGTGAATCTCCAAAAAATTACCAATCAAATTTTCATCTAGTGCAAAAATCTTGTTTTGCATCCAGTGCAGTCAAGAATATCTCATTGTGTTACCATTAACCATTTGATTCACTTAAATGGATCACAACCATCAAAACAAAACTCATGATTGATTATTTTTGGTTAATTGAAAGAGAGAGTGTCGAACTCGAGTTTTTTACATAAAAAAAATCAATAATAACCACTAAAGTAAAATATTTTTTTTTGGATTATATAAACTAAAATACTCGAGTTAACTGAGATATAAATTGAGATGTACCTTTTGATTTACATTGAAAATTCTGCATGAAGAAACTTTATAATTTGATACGCAAGTAACAAAATTGCAAACATTAAGGCTATATTTAGTAAGAGAGAAAAAAATTGAGAGAATAAAAAATTAGAGATGGTTACTCCAATGTCTTTGTAGAAGGAAAGACAATTTGCAGTCGTAAAAATATATTTTTTATTATAAATTTTAGTGATGAAACACGTGTTTTTTTTTATGATAAAATAGTTTTTTTTGCTTCTTGGAAGATGATACTACCCAGGTGGGGGTACCCTTTAGCTCGGAGTATAAAGTATGCGATGTATTTTTTATGTTCATAGAACGTTATTGTTATATTTAATATAATAATATATAAAGGAGATCAATATTAATTATCTTTCGACGTGGGATGATTCAAATATTGTTGTGAAACAAATAATTTTGTTAACGTCAATTGCAAGTATGATGAGTGACGTTTAGGATGGAAGTTTCTAGAATTTCTGTCCATTCTCTTTTCCTTATAAGCCCTTAAATAAATAGTCAAAATTAACTTCCTTTTTCCTTATAAGCCTCTTAAACCCTATAAATCATCAAAAAAAGAAAATAGGAAAAATAAGAAGATCAGATATGATAGTACTCTTGCTATGATGAATGCGGCAAAATAAATTAAAATAAAAAAAATGTCAAAAGTTTATTAAGTCAAATTCAACTAGCAAAATTAAGATGAATGCTTTTTAGTCATTATTATAAAATAAGTTATAATTTTTTTTTTGTTATCATCATAAAAGGTTTTGTAAAGAATTTAAGAGAAATTAAAAGCAAAATTAACTGAAATACTAATATCTATAAGGATTCTTGTACCGATTAACAATATCAAATTTATCGGTTATTAACAATAAATATTGCACATTCTTCTTCTCCACCAACCAGGCATGACCCTGCAGTTAATGCTCAAAATGTGATCAAGTCATCAAGAGAATAAGTTCTTTCTTGCCTATGGGGTAAAACATCATTTACACATAAAGTGAAAACTTTATTGATTAAGTAACTTTACTGGTAACATAAATAGTAGCTATACAACATTTTCACCAACTATAAATAAGAATTTCTTCACTAAAGAAGGTAACTATTGGTTACTAGAGAGGCTAATGCCTTGTTACTTGGTCCTTAGTCTCTCATGAGGCTATTAGTAGAGAGGCTAAGGCCTTGCTCCTTGGTCCTTTGTCTCTCATGAGGCTATAATAAGTACATGAAAGATTGAAGATACCTGCTAAGAAAACTAGAGCTCTAAGTACGGGTCAGAGTTTATCCAAACATCCAGAGGTGGAGGGAGGGAGCCTAAAGCTATATAAATCCTTTTACTATATAAATACAAACAGTTAAAATGGGGGAGTATATCTCTTAATGCCCCCCACAATGTCAGTTGCAGTCTTCTAAATCTACCGCATTTAAGGTTTAAAAAGAGAAACAACAATGACATATAAATTGTGTGACTCTTAGATATGTTCAATACAAAAACCTCACATATGTTTTTTTTTTTTTTTTTAACATTGAGTAATGTTAAAAACAATCACTTTCTCTTGGGATTTTATTTTCAAATCTATTTACTTAAATTTTAGGTAAAAAACACAATCACAGTAATTAAATAAACAAATAAAATAAAAAGTAATAACACCAAGAATTAATGTGATTCAACAACCTTTTTTTTTACATCCACCAACAAATCCAGAATTTTATTCATCTTCAGTTACAACTTTAGGAAGAGTAAAATTGCTAAACTCTCACTGGCTCACCACTCAAAAGCTTCAATACAACCAAAGCTGTCAACTTAACTCTAATTGTAAGTGGTCTCTCTACTTAACAACTCAAAACTCAATACACCCAAAACTCTCATCCTAGCTCTAGTAGTAAACCGCTCTTATTTACAATGTATATTGGAATTATGAGTGTCTCAAAACTTCTCTATAACCCTTTTATATAGAGGATGTTTTTCCAATGCTATTAGTAAAAGAACAAAAGTATCATAATAGACTACTACTACTACTACTTGTACAAGCAACAATCTAATAGGAAACTACTATCACTTCTATTAGAACAACCAACTATTAAATAGCAAACTACTTTTCCCAAATTAAAAGTCCTCGTCGTGGTGAATTGAGCCAAAATCTTAACACTTTCCATTAAAAAAATATGAATGATTGATTAAATAACGCTTGAAGTGATATCAATTAAGCGAGAGTATTTTATATTCATATTATATTAAATCATAATATAGTAAATAACTAAAAATTTAAAAATAAGTATTTTGATTTGGATGTAACCAATAACTTGTACTAGCATCTCAACACACGGTACGTGTGTGCTGATCTGCTCTTTTATGTGATAAAACAATATGCTAACAATTATCTTATTGCCTATAAACATACTAAGCATAATGGTCACATATTCTCCATTAGAAAAATAAACCTGCAAGGAAACCCCAAAAGAAGAACAATCTGGTTAAAATCACCAAAAAGAAATAAGAACAATTAAAAATGTTGAGAAGATAAAGAGGAACGGAGAAAATCAATATGAGTTGAAAATAAGAGAGATAATGAGAGTGGAGAAATTAAGTCTGAGTGAGATAGTGTGAAAGAAAAAAATGAGTTGAAGATAAGAGAGATAAGGAAAGTGGAGAAGTTAAGTATGAAAATGATATAGTGGGAGAGAAAAATATGGGAGAAAGACGTGGAAAATTGGAATAAATTGAGTTACATATATAACCTTATTTAAATATTTGATTTATATATTTAAGTAGAGATTTATGAGACATTTTGAAGAGTGGACACCAAAGGTTACGATTTTATTAATGGTATTGATATATTCTCCTAAAGCATTAAAATTAACTAATCCCTTTGTTGTTAAACACTTGAGCAATTAACTTGACGCAAGCAGTGTAAGATTTTCAATCTTTATAAAAATCAAGATATAAGATTTTCAATCACTTTCTATAAATATTTTTACTCTAGTGATTTTTGAATAGTTATTATATTTTTCATCATTTCTTAGAAAAATTATGCTTTTTAGTCCTCGATTTCTATTCTTTCTCTTTTTTTCGTTTTGTGACTTAATTAAGAGAAAACTTGACACTGAAAAAGTACCAATATTATTAACTAAATTATAAATATTGAATTTTATCGTATCCTATACTAATTACTATTTTTTTATAATTATCATAAATTTAAATGAGTGATTGTTTTCATATTATTATTGTCAAAATAGGCTAATAGTCACACTTTCTCCATTGTGAGAGTATATCTCGTGTTTAATTTAGATCTCCATGCCCACAATATTAAAAAAAATATATAACATAAACATATATACATACACTAACTAGCTTTTAACACAATTCCTCTTTTAGTATTTAAAACCATGCATTATATATCTTATTTGAAATGTTAAAATTTTATTACAAGTAACTATTTCATTTTTACAATACTAGCTTGGGCCCCTCCAAAATTAAATTTTTGACTCAACTCCTGCGAACAGACACTTTGACACTCAAGTTAGTCTATAAATTAAGAGAATAATTTTATTTAAAGAGTTTAAAAAAGTGATTTAAAACCTGGATTATAATAATATGCCCTCTTTTATATATTGGAGAGGTGAGAAAGTGTCATCAATGCTATGATTCGGATTATAGATTGGTGAATAAATGGAGAGTTGAAATCGCCTAAAGGTTTAGCGCAATTTTTACTCTATGCACTTAAGCTAGTTTTTCTAGAAGGTTTCACATGTCATTTTGTGATTAGAGAATATATTTTTACCAACAACTTTATACAAACAAGTAGTTTCTAGTTTGACCTTATACTCCTTGCACAGGCGTGTAAATGAGTCGGGTCGAATCAAGTAGTGTATTGATCATCAAGCTTGTTTGTTAAGATTTTCAATCTCAAACAGAACTCAAGTTCATGAAGAATTTCAAAAACATTGATTAAGTGTATTGATCATCACGATTTCATTTCCAATCTCAACAAGATGTGGATACTGCTTCTCCTGTCCACCATTAAATGCCCATTCAAGAACATAGACAGGCAAGCCTTATGAGAAAGACCACATTAGTTGTGTGCTGAAACAGTGCCCACAATGGAAGCAACTAAAGGACTACGTGTAGTCACAATAATTTTACTTCCCATGGCACCACCAACTAAAAGATCTCTAAACTCAATCCACTTGACACGATTATCAGTCCACACATCATCCAGAACAAGTAAAAACTTTTTACCATCCAGCTTCGCGTAACTCATGGTTCTTCCCCTGTTGCTCCTCTGCATCCAAAAGAACAGCTCTGATTGTAGACAACGTGTTTTCAAGATTTTTCAGCTCCCATCTGGAAACCCATGTCAAACCTATCTGTTGGAATGCTAAAGAGCTTAACTTTCCCAAAAGATCTGCAAGGGTTGCCAAAAATGATTCAACGTCCATATTTGCACAAACAACTTGATGAAGTTAGCTAATTGCTGGTTATTTTTTAGATATAAAGCTTAATTTGAGATATATGCAGATTACAGTACATATGAGCATTTACTAGGAATCTAGGATAACACATTAATCAAGAATCTAAATGATGGTTCTCAAAAAAAAAAAAAATAGAGTATCTAAATGGATTATTCAGACTTGAAAATGACTGTCATAATTGTGAATTGTTGAGGCAATGGCTGCCATTGACTAATAAGAAAGACTTTCAGGTCAACTACCAAAGTTCATACTACTTTGCTGCCATTGCTAAGCATGGGAATCAACAAAAGGTTATAAGTATTAACGTTTCTCTTCTCATTATTTGCAAAGAAGATGATAAGAAAAGCAATCACAAAACAAACGAAAGCAGTTTCTTGTCTCACAAAACCAATCACAAATCGAGCAATCAAGAATGCCCACACAGCATCACAGAGGCTTGAAGAAGAGTAGAAAACCAAATCCATTGAGAAATAGATAATATAAGAAAACCCAAAGAAATTTATTGTCAAATGATCCAAAATTTGCAACAAAACGAACTCAATTCACTCAAAATAAAGAAACATCAAAGTCTCACAATTTATAGATTTGAAAATTACAATTTATTCATAAAAATTCAGAGTTACATAAATTGAAAGAGAGAAAGAGAAAGAGAAGAGAGGTGCACCAGCTGGGCTGACGATGGAGTCTCAGCTCAGGTGCCAACGATGGTGTGCTGGTGGTAGACTGTACCAACAGAAGGTGTTAAACTTCAAACTTTTCCTAAAATCCGAACGGTTTTTCTACACGCCGGGTCAAACAGTTTATTAAAATCCGACCGGATTTCATCGGTTCTTTTACACGGGAAAAATTCTTATTTGTTTTGCACATGGTGAAAACTTTATTGGTAATTTTTAAGTTTTTTATTGGTAATGTTAATTGAATATGTACAGACATTACTAGTGAATCTCCAAAAAATTACTAATCAAATTTTCAACTAGTGCAAAAATCTTGTTTTGCATTCGGGGCAGTCAAGAATATCTCATTGTGTTACCATTAACCATTTGATTCACTTAAATGGATCACAACCGTCAAAACAAAACTTATGATTGATTATTTTTGGTTAATTGAAAGAGAGGGTGTCGAACTCGAGTTTTTTATATAAAAAAACCAATGATAACCACAAAAGTAAAATATTCTTTTTTGGATGATATAAACTAAAATACTTGAGTTAACTGAGATATACATTGAGATGTAAATTTTGATCTACATTGAAAATTCTGCATGAAGAAACTTTATAATTTGATACGTAAGTAACAAAATTGCATACATTAAGGCTATATTTAGTAAGAGAGAAAAAAAAAATTGAGAGAATGAAAAATTAGAGATGGTTACTCCAATGTCTTTGCAGAAGGAAAGACAATTTGCAAAGGAAAAATAATGAAAAATATATTTTTTATTATAAATTTTATAATTTTAGTCATGAAACATGTGTTTTTGATGATAAAGTAGTTTTTTATGTTTCATGGAAAATGATACTAGCCACCGATGGAGGTTGGGGGTGCCCTTTAGCTCAGAGTATAAAATATGTGATGTATTTTTTAGGTCCATAGAATGTTTGTCTAATTTGATTATAAGCGTACACTATAAAGTTAAGCAATTGTTATTTTTAATATAATAAAATATAAAGAAAGATAAATATTTAATTATCTTTCGTTGTGGGATGATTCACATATTGTTGTGAAACAACAAATAATTTTGTTTAAGTCAATTGCAAGTATGATGACTGACGTTTAGGATGGAAGTTTCTATAATTTCTGTCCATTCTCTTTTCCTTATAAGCCCTTGAATAAATAGTCAAAATTAACTTCTTTTTTCCTTATAAGCCTCTTAAACCCTATAAATCATCAAAAGAAAAAAAAAGGAAAAATAAGAAGATCAGATATGATAGTACTCTTGCTATGATGAATGCTGCAATAAATTAAAATAAAAAAATGTCAAAAGTTTATTAAGTCAAATTCAACTAGCAAAATTAAGATGAATACTTTTTAGTCATTATTATAAAATAAGTTATAATTTTTTTTTGTTACCATTATAAAAGATTTTGTAAAGAATTTAAGAGAAATTAAAACAAAATTAACTGAAATGCTAATATCTACAAGGATACTTATCAATAAATATTGCACATCCTTCTTATCTACCAAACCCAGCAGTTAATGCTCAAAATGTGATGAAGTCATCAAGAGGATAAGTGCTTTCTTACTCTGGGCTCAAAACATTATTTATATATTAGGTGAAAGCTTTATTGATAATTATTAAATAATTTTACTGTTAAATAATTTTACTGTTAATATGAATATTACCTATCAATTATCAATAAAATTTTCATTAAGTGTAAGTAAAAATTTCTCCATTAAAGAAAGTAACTATTGGTTAGTAGAGTTCCTAGGTCCTTTATCTCTCATGAGGCTATTTAGGTACATGAAGTTTGTATCCAAAACGTCCAGAGGTGGAGGGAGGGGCTCTCCCCAAAGCTATATAAATCCTTTTACTATATAAATACAAGCAGTTAAAATGGGGAAGTATATCTCTTAATGGACCGCACAAAGTCAGTTGCAGTCTTCTAAATCTACCGCATTTAAGGTTTAAAAAGAGAAACAACAATGACATATAAATTGTGATACTCTTTAGATATGTTCAATACCAAACACTCTCACATATGTTTTTTTTTACATCGAGTAATGTTAAAAACAATTATTTTCTGTTGGGATTTTACTCCCAAATCTGTTTGCTTAAATTTTAGGTTAAAAAAACAACTACAATAATTAAATAGATAAATAATATGGTTCAACAACTTTTTTGTTTACATTCACCAACAAATCCACAATTTTATTAATTTTCAGTTACAACTTTAGGAAGAATAAAATTGCTAAACTCTCACTAGCTCACCACCCAAAAGTTTCAATACAACCAAAGCTCTCAATTTAACTCTAATTGTAAGTGCTCTCTCAATTTGACAACCTAAAACCCAATGCACCCAAAACTCTTATCTTAGCTCTAGTAGTAAACCACTCTTATTTACGATGTATATTGGAATTATGAGTGTACCTTAAACCTTCTCTATGATCCTTTTATGTAAAAGATATTTTTCCAATGGTATTAGTAAAAGAACAAAAGTATCATAATAAACTACTACTACTACTTGTACAAGCAACAATCTAATAGGAAACTACAATCACTTCTACTAAAACAACCAACGATTAAATAGGAAACTACTTTTTCCAAATTAAAAGTCCTCCTTGTGATGAATTGAGCCAAGATCTTAACACTTTCCATTATAAAAATATGAATGATTGATTAAATAACGCTTGAAGTGATATCAATTAAGCGAGAGTATTTTATATTCATATTATATTAATTCATAATATAGTAAATATCTAAAAATTTAAAAACAAGTATTTTGATTTGGATGTAACCAATAACTTGTACTAGCATCTCAACACACGTTACGTGTGTGCTGATCTGCTCTTTTATGTAATAAAACAATATGCTAACAATTATTTTATTGCCTATAAGCATGCCAAGCATAATGGTCACATATTCTCCATTAGAAAACTAAACTTGCAAAGAAACCCCAAAAGAAGAACAATCTGGTTAGAATTACTAAAAAGAAATAAGAACAATTAAAAATTTAGAGAAGATAAAAAAGAACAAAGAAAATCAATATGAGTTGAAAATAAGAGAGATAAGGAGAGTGAGAAATTAAGTTTGAGTGAGATAGTGGGAAAGAAAAATATGAGTTGAAGATGAGTGAGATAGTGGAAAGTGGAGTAGTTAAGTATGAAAATGATAGTGGGAGAGAAAAACATGGGAGAAAGATGTAGAAAGTTGGAATCAATTGAGTTACATATCTAACTTTATTTAAATATTTGATTTATATATTTAAGTAGAGATTTATGAGACATTTTGAAGAGTGGACACCAAAGGTTACGATTTTATTAATGGTATTGATATATTCTCATAAAGCATTAAAATTAACAAATCCTCTTTGTTGTTAAACACTTGAGCAATTAACTTGACACAAGTAGCGTAAGATTATCAATCTTTATATAAATAAAAATATAAGATTTTCAATCACTTTCTATAAATATTTTTACTCAAGTGATTTTTGAATAGTTGTTATATTTTTCATCATTTCTTAGAAAAATTATGCTTTTTAGTCCTCGATTTCTATTCTTTCTCTTTTCTTTTCGTTTTGTGACTTAATTAAGAGAAAACTTGACAATGAAAAATTACCAATATTATTAACTAAATTATAAATATTGAATTTTATCCTATCCTATACTAATTACTATTTTTTGATAATTACCATATATTTAAATGAGTGATTGTTTTCATATTATTATTGTCAAAATAGGCGAATAGTCACACTTTCTCCATTGTGAGAGTATATCTCGAGTTTAATTTAGATCTCCATGCCCACAATATTAAAAAAATATAACATAACATGTATACATACACTAATTAGCTTTTAACCCAATTCCTCTTTTAGTATTTAAAACCATGCATTATATATCTTATTTGAAATGTTAAAATTTTATTACAAGTAACTATTTCATTTTTACAATACTAGCTTGGGCCCCTTCAAAATAAAATTTTTGACTCAACCCCACGAACAGACACTTCGACACTCAAGTCAATCTATAAATTAAGAGAATAATTTTATTTAGAGAGTTTAAAAAAAATGATTTAAAAGCTGGATTATAATAACATGCCCTCTTTTATATATTGGAGAGGTGAGAAAGTGTCATCAATGCCTATGATTCGGATCGTAGATTGGTGAATAAATGGAGAGTTGAAATCGCCTAAAGGTTTAGCACAATTTTTACTCTTATGCACTTAAGCTAGTTTTTACTGTTTTGACCTTAGTTGGCAAAATGATTGATTTTTTCCATAAAGTTTCACGTCATTTTGTGATTAGATAATTGATTTTTACCACCAACTTCATAAAAAAAAAAACAGTTTCTAGTTTGACCTTACACTCCTTGCATAGGCGTGTAAATGAGTCGGGTCGAATCAAGAAGTGCATTGATCATTAAGCTTGTTCGTTAAGATTTTCAATCTCAAACAGAGCTCAAGTTTATGAAGAATTTCAAAGACATTGATTAAGTTTGTTCTTTATGATTTTAACTGAGCTTCGATAACATTTTTTGAGTTTAGCATTTTTAACTTAAGGAAATTGAGTTTGGCTCGAACTCAATTCAATTATATAAACAAACAAACTAGTTAATAAATTTAGTTCAAACTTGTTCATGAACTTAATTAGTACTTGTCAAATAAATTTCTAAATGAACATAAAAAGTCCCAAACATTTTAACCTATTTATTATCAAAGTTAAAAATAATATATATGATATTTATTGGTTTAATATATATATGATTAAGGTTTAGCACGATTTTTACTCTTATGCACTTAACCTAGTTTTTACTGTTTTGACCTTAGTTGGCGAAATGATTGATTTTTCCTAAAAGTTTCACATGTCATTTTTGTGATTAGAGAATGGATTTTTACCAACAACTTCATACAAACAAGCAGTTTCTAGTTTGACCTTACACTCCTTGCACAGACGTGTAAATGAGTCGGGTCGAATCAAGTTGTGTATTGATCATCAAGCTTGTTTGTTAAGATTTTCAATCTCAAACTGAACTCAAGTTCATGAAGAATTTCAAAAACATTGATTAAGTTTGTTCTTTATGATTTTAACGGAGCTTCGACAACTTTTTTTTGAGTTTAGCTTTTTTAACTTAAGAAAATTGAGTTTGGCTCGAACTCAATTCAATTATATAAATAAACGAACTAGTTAATAAATTAAGTTCAAGCTTGTTCATGAACTTAACGAGTACTTGTCAAATAAATTTCTAAATGAACATAAACAAGTCCCAAACCTTTTAATCTATTTATAATCAAAGTTAAAAATAATATATATGATATTTATTGCTTTAATATATATATATATATATATATATATATATATATATATATCAAGGTTAAAAAAAATATACCGCATATAAATACAGTTAATTATTTAGCAAAAAGGTTAAGCTCCCCACCCATGTAGGATGGGATTTAATGATGCTACCCATTCATGTTGGATGGGTTTGGGTTTGCCCTTTGGCCCGGTGCGTAGGACCTGTTGTGATATTTTCACAATCCGTGGAGCACACTTAGATTGGGCGATAGTTAATTACCTATTTTATTATCTTTCGATGTGGGATGATTTCCATTTAAACACAGAATTCAACAAACAATAAAACGTTGCAATTTTCCTTTTTACTTTTCAAAAGCTCAGTAACAATTTTCAATTAGTCAAACAAGAGGTAAATCATGTGACATTGTCCTAAGCGTTAGTTAACATTTCATTATTTAGAGAACTTTGGATATCAAACCTCACATTGGATAACTACGGTTCTATTGTATTATATATATATATATATATATATATATATATATAGAATATTACTTTAGGATTATGATTTTTGGGGGGTTTGATTGTTTGTAGGAAAATCCGAGGTTGGGGGGAGTCTTTAATTGTTCGAATCTTTGCCGTAGCGGCGAATATGAGAGAGAATCGTCGGTTTTGAATTTTGTATTAAATAGTTATTTGGAGGAAATGGGAATAGATTTAATATGTTCGTTGACAATTATGATTTTGTACTAGACCAGACATTGGCCATGCAGTAGGAGTTGTTAACAGGTTTATGTCAAAGCCAGGGAAAGCTCATTGGGAAGCAGTAAAGTGGATTTTGAGGTATCTACAAGGCACCACAAAGAAGTGTTTGTACTTTGGTAAGGGTGAGTTAAAAGTACAAGGCTACGTAGATGCGAACTTTGGAGGTGAAGTTGATCACCGAAGAAGCACCACCGGTTATATATTCACTGTTGGAGCTACAGCTGTTAGTTAGATGTCGTAGTTACAGAATATTGTCACTCTATCCACTACAGAGGCTGAGTATGTAGCAGTGACTGAAGCCAGTAAAGAGATGATATGGCTTCAAGGTTTATTAGCTGAATTGGGATTCAAACAGGAGAAGAATGTTATGCACAGTGATAGTCAGAGTGCGATACGCTTGGCAAAGAATTCAGCATTTCATTCCAAAACCAAGCATATTGAACTTCGTTATCACTTCATCATATCTTTATTGGAAGATGAGGTGTTAATACTGGAGAAGATCCAAGGAAGCAAGAATCCAGCGGATATGTTAACAAAGACAGTGGCATTGATCGAGGTGTGAAGACAGATTGAGATCAGTCTTCAAGTGGGAGATTGTTAAGGAAGTGGGCTGCCTAGCCAACTTTCTTAGGGGCCACCCTTTTTTTTGGGGTCAAAAATTAGGGGCCAACTTTGGGGCCAAATTAGGGGTTGCCTATTTTAGGGGCCAAAATAAGGGTTGCCTAAAAATCCACCAACTCATTTGATTTTGAAGCCTATATAAACCCTTTTGGCTCTCATTTGTAAAACACCAAGATTAGAGTATTTAGAGAGAGCTTGAGAGAAAAGCCCAAGAGAAAAATATAATTGGGTGTAGGTTGTGAGTTGTAAGTGCTATAAACACTTTGTATTTTTTCTCCCTTCAGTAAAAACGATCTGCAGCAGGTCCGGCGACGTAGGTACAATTGGCCGAACTCCGTTATCAAATTTTGTGTGTTATTTCCGCTGTTATTTCGCATTCTCACTAATCTGGTTTTATAGGGAAATCTGTGTAATTTCTCAACATATCATTCTCTGGCGCCTAGTTCATCGTAGGAAATAACACTAGTTAATAACCATTGGAAGATAAAATGTATCCTTAAGGTTCATTCTTATCCCCATCAATGTGCTAAAAACAGGGAAAAAAGAAGCAAGACCATTATTTGTCAGTTAAAAAGATTTAAGAACTGAATCAGAAAGTTTTTTTTCTTTTCGTTTTTTAATGTTGCAAACTGAAGGTGAAGGTGAGACAAGCCTTCCAAGGGTCCTGTTTGGGAACATCATGTAAGGTTCACTGACATTCTGAACCTCAGCCTTTGATTTCAAGTCAGTCCCTTCAAAAATTAAATAGGAAAAAAATAAGAACAAGTCAGAGCTGCCTCACACCCACCAACCCATACTGCCATGCCCCAAATCGTGCTCATACCCATGTATATTTGGTGCACAAAGAACATCTTAAGTGACACCCTCATGTGCATGCGAGCAATAGGACTTTGGCTCTTTTGGGTGAATATGCCTGCTACTGCCGCTGGATTCCTCCAATCATTATATAAGAAATCAGAATCTTCAGGTTAACCTGTGGGTCCTCGATGGAGATGAGAAACAGCCGTCCCTTATTTAAAAACCTAAAAGAAGATAACCCAACAAAAGGTTACTTCAACCACATGTTGAATTTCCAAACAAAAAGTGAATGCGAACTTCATCATAAAGATACTTTGTATACTGATTACTCTTTGTCACTCTTCAAAAAGAAGGTGCCAGCCCCTTTGCAAGATACACCGACATCCATAGAAATCAAAGAAGTTCACCTATTTTCCCGAAACAAAATGTAAGAAGTCTGTTTCATTTCACCTATTCCTATTTTGTCTCTTATTCTTTTTCTTTCCAGTATCAGACACAATATAGTCTAAATCTCTCAAAATAAAATTACACAATTATGTTTTGGCAAAATCATTATTAAGTAAACCTTATTGTACTGCAACCAATAAAAACTTGAAGTGTGTGAGATAAACCATTCAACTTGTTTTGATTCTACTTGATTTCAAGTTTTATGTAAATTATGAATCAACAATTTCATATGCCATATGAAATTGTTGATTCATAATTTTCGTAACTTGAAAATTTCATATGACAAGTAAAAATTCTACCCCTAATGGTTAAAATAAAGCTCTGTTGAGTCCACTAAGAAGTACAAATAGCATTCATGAGAATGCATACCAGAAGGACTCCCAAGTTATATTCTGGAGAAGCTTGGCACTCACGGAGACTCTGGCATGAAAGGCATTATAAAGTATGGAAGCAAAAGAAATTAAAGGGGATAAGAGAATGAAAGAAGGCGGAGATATTTAAGTGCCAATATTTTATTCCAATTTGTTTTATTTTATAGAATATTGGTTTTAAGTTTTCAATGTTGGATAGTCAGCTTGTTCTTATTTGACAACTAGTGTAGAACATATATCTTTACAGCAAAATTGTCGCAACAACCAAACCGGGTTTTATAAAATAATACCATTGAAAAATCAATGCAAGTTGAACATATCATGCATTGCATGTTAATCTATTGCAATTTGCTGCCCTCATATCTTTTGGATGCTTTAACACTAAAGACTTAAAGAGTAAAGACAACTAATGGCCGGTATACAAAATATGAGTAGACCCGGTATATGCAGTCATCATCTGAGTACCCCTATAAAAGAAGTCTATTGTGAACGGGAATAGCAAGCTATTTCAGATTCTCCTTTTGCTGTCAAGTAACCATTTCCCCTTTTACGAATCAAATTCAATCTCAAAAGAATATGGCTGATGCGATCGTTTCTGTAGTCCTGGAAAAATTGGTCTCCACTATTATTCAACTGGTGGATAAAGAGGCGACACTGGTCGTGGGTGTGGAGGAAGAAGTCAGAAGCCTCATCCACAAGATCGAGGCCATCCAAGCTGTGCTTGATGATGCAGAGATGCGACAGGTGAAGGAGGCCACTGTGAGACGCTGGTTAGATGAGCTCAAAGATGCATCCTACGATGTGGAGGATGTGTTGGATGAGTGGAACACTGCAATTCTCAAATCAACAATTGAAGGGAAAGAAGCGAATAAAGGGGAAAATGTCGCTGTTATGAAGAAGGTATGCTCCTTCTTCTCTTCCCTTTGTTTTTGTTTCAATCGAGTCGTGTTGCGTCGTGATATTGCTCTCAAGATAAAAGATCTAAATGAAAGATTAGATTTTATTGCAAATGAAAGAGAAAAATACAAGTTTATTGAAGAGAGGAAAACTGTAGAATTTGAGCGAGAAATAACTGCCTCTGTTATAGATGTATCAAAGGTGCACGGTAGAATTCAAGATAAGAATAGACTAGTAACCATGTTGTTGAGTGAGAGTCAAGATCAAACCAATCTCCATATCCTTTCTATAGTTGGGATGGGAGGATTGGGAAAGACAACTCTTGCACAACTAGTCTATAATGATGATGAAGTGGATACCAACTTTCAAATCAAAGCGTGGGTGTGTGTTTCAGATCCTTTTGATAAAATTACAGTTGCCAGAGCAATTCTTGAAGCTTTGACAAATGCTGCTCCAAATGTTGTCGAATTTCAAGCTTTATTACAACGTATTCGTCAATCCATTATGGAAAAAAAGTTCTTTTTTGTTTTGGATGATGTGTGGACTGAAGATGATGAAAAGTTTGGTCAATTGATTGACACTCTGAAATGTGGTTCTCCCGGGAGTAGAATCTTAGTGACAACACGAAAGGACACCGTTGCAAAAATGATGGGAACCACTAACCCCTTTCAATTAGGAAAATTGTCTGAAGAAGAATGTTGGTCGTTGTTTAGTAACATAGTCTTTTTTGAAAGAACCAACGAAGAGCGTGAAAATTTGGAGGACTTAGGTCACCAGATTGCAAGAAAGTGCAGGGGTTTACCTCTTGCCGCAAAGACATTAGGAAGTCTAATGCGCTTTAAAGAAAGAAGGGAAAAATGGGAAAATGTTTTGCATAGTGGGATATGGGGATTGGCAGTGGTTGAAAAAAGCCTTTTTCCGCCTTTACTTCTGAATTATTATGACTTACCCTCTACAGTGAGACGATGCTTCTCGTACTGCGCCATATTTCCAAAAGACTATAGGATAAATAAAAACGAATTGATCAAGATGTGGATGGCACAAGGTTATTTGAGCTCCAATCGAAATATAGAGATGGAAGAGGTAGGAGAAGAATACTTTCAAATCTTAGTAACTCACTCCTTCTTTCAAGATTTTAAAAAGAGCTTTGATGGTGACATTATATTTTGCAAGTTGCATGATATAGTTCATGACTTTGCTCAATTTTTGACAAAAGGAGAATGTATTGTGGTGGAGTGCGATGGTGCTAAAGAGCCCAAACTAAACTATTCTCATGTTAAAGCTCGTCATTTAAGGATGGAGCTACAAAACAACGCATTAATTCCTGTTTCCGTTGATAACGCGAAAAAATTACATAGTATTCTAGTTAATTTTGACAGAAACAGATCAATGATTGATGGGGCCTTAAGTAATTTATTTGATCAATTAGCATATCTGAGGACATTGAAAATTAATTCAATTGAAGAGCTTCCAGAAGAGGTGGGAACATTAATTCATTTGAGATATATTGACTTCCCTCATAATTATTATTTGAAAAAATTACCTGAATCGGTGTGTAACTTATGCAATTTGCAAACGTTGAAAATTAGTTTTTTTTTTTTGCACTTAAAAGACTACCTCGTGGGATGAGCAAATTAATCAACTTGAGGCATTTAGAGAATTATAAAACTAAGAGTCTAAGCTTTATGCCAAAGGGAATGGAAAGATTAACTTCTCTCCGTACATTAAGGAAGTTTGTGGTGAGAGGGGATAGTGATGATAGTGATGCAATGACTCTTGGAGATATTGAACATTTTAACAACCTTCGTGGGTCTCTTACCATAAGAGGGTTAAAAAACGTGACAGCTGTCCAAGAGGCTAGAAAAGCGCAGCTTCTTAACAAAAAACGCATCCGTCAATTGGATCTACAATTTGATGGAGGGAGAGGAGACAGGGGTACGCATGAAGTACTCCTTGAAGCCCTACAACCAACTCCCAACTTGGAAATGTTAAAAATTGCACGTTACAGAGGTGCCACAATGTTCCCCAATTGGCTAATGTCATTGACTAAGCTGAGTATTCTTGAACTCGACCAATTCGAAGAATTAGAGCATTTGCCTCCGCTGGGGAAATTGCCTTCCCTCCAAGATCTCTTCATTTCGAAAATGCACATATTGAAAAAAGTGGGTGTTGGATTTTTGGGAATAGAGACAGATTGCACAACGTCATCTTCATTCTCATCAGTTATTGCATTCCCCAAACTGAAAGCACTTTACTTTGGGTTTATGAAAAACTGGGAAGAGTGGGATTACGGTGGGATGACAATTGAAGAAGAAAAAGAAGATAGTAATACTACTAGCAGTGGTAGTAGAACAATAATAACAATAATGCCACAACTTCGTTCCTTGACAGTTGATTGTTGTGAAAAGTTAAAGGCTCTGCCGGACCACCTTCTTCAAACGGCACCTCTGGAGAAACTGAACACCTCCGCGTGTCCAATTCTTGAAAAACGCTACCAAAAGAGTAGTGGAGAGGACTGGGACAAGATTTCTCACATCCCTACCATCCTAATTGGTTGGAATTATGTGCAAAGAGGCGGCCATCCACCTACAGGTATGCTGCTTTTTTTTTACTCTTTTTTTCTATCCAAATAAGCATAATTTATATTGGATTGGCCCAAATTAAAAAATAAATTACAGAATAAATCTTTTCCAAAAATTTGACTTATTCTCTTTTTGTGCCCTTCTCCAGGCTCTGAAATTTTCTATTTAAACAGACCATTTTCCTAATTAGTTTCCGAAACCAAACTGATTTTCTTTATAAACAAACTGATTCTGCAGGCACCTCTCTCTAAAGAGCATCAGTTCGCTGAGGACCTAGCTTACACCATCCTTCTAAGGCACCAAAGAGGTCAGTGTTTCTTTCATGGAAACCAATATTAATTACTAGCACTAGAACACATTGAATGTATAACTGATTTTCTAGAGAACATCTTTTTGCTGAGAACGTAATTTATCTAAAGCACCAGAGAGGTCTGTGCTACAACACTACAAGTGCCCGAATATGGTACATTAATCCCTTTACAGCATGGGATAGGTGTACACGTCTTGTTTGTTTTTCTTTTTTGTCTTTCATTTATTTTTTTTTCTTTTTATTTCTTTATTTACTTTCTAAGAAAATTTTATTCTGATATTCACATATAAACAACAAACATTATTAACAAACCACATTTTGCAGCAATTGTTGTTTGAAAATATATCCTTAAAGAGGAAATTTCAATTCAAAGATGCATCATCAAGAAAAGCATGTTGAGATTTCTAGCAATGACGACTGCTGCACAAATTTCCAGTCATTTCAAAGTTGGATTTCTCATTATAGTGGTGCGGGCAACATGAATTAGGCAAGCAGCTAGTGTTTCCAATAGAAGCTTTGAAAGTTAACTGATACAATCTTCTCTCTTGTGATACTTTTCCTTCTCCTTCCAAGCTTAACTCATGCTATATGTTTTGTTAGCTTCTGGTCTCAATTAAACCAGACAGCAAAGTCCATTTGGAGAAGCACATTTCTCAATCATACCTTTTAAGGCTCTGTTTGCCCTCAACTTGGTCTATGCAATCTTGCTGGAGAATCAGAGAGTTATGTGCTTTTCATTGTTTGTGCTTGCTACAAGGTAAATCTGTTGTATTGAGGTAGTTCGTACTTTAAATTGTTCAGTCGAATCAGTCCACAATTTCTGTATTTGAAGTATGCGTCAAAATGGATATATTAGAAAATAACAGCTTTTATAAAGCTCAAGAGGTCCTCCGAGCTTTTATAATGGAGAGGAAAAGAGAGCTTAAGGGTCCTCATCATAACTGATGCTGCTAGCACTCTGGCCATCATCCTTCATCTGTCTTTATTTTGGTTGGGATAAAGAGGAAGCATTCTTTTTTTATATGCATGGTCGGTAAAATAGCATTTGCTTTTCTCAAGTTTTTATCCATTTGCAGCCAGTCTGGCCAGTTGCAGTTCTTTATCTTAGGCTATCATTGGTTGAGTGAAAAAGTAAGAGGAAAGAAATAGATCCTTAGGAAGTTATCTCCAGTTTAGGAGGGTGGCATGGTGAATGCCTTTATATAATTGCATATTTGCATTTGCATCTCTAATTCCAGAGTTACTAGTTCTTTGCACTTGTAGGAGCTACTTGGAAATGGAAAAGCAGTTCAAAATCTTTGTCTACAAGGAAATGAAGCCTCCATTGTTTAACGATGGTCCTTGCAATATTATATACTCCATGGAAGGAAATTTTATCCACAAGATGGAGACTGAGAGCTGGTTCCGAACAAAAGATATAAAGAAAGAACACTTGTTTTGCCTTCAATTTAGTGTTGTAAATATGGTCCGATTTGTTTATTAGCGTGACTCACATGATTTTCATCCCATAAGAAGCACTATCATAGACTATGTCAATCTTGTAGCAGGAAGATACCCATATTGGAACCGTAGCCTTGGCGCTGACCATTTCATGCTTTCATGCCATGTTTGGGTAAGTGTATCACTTTTCTTTGTTTGTAAGCATCCTGCACTGCAACGAAAAATAATTCTCACCCTGAGTTTGATCAGCTGCAACTAGCACTTCGATTTTGTAACAGGGGCTGTAAGCTAGCTTTACACTTTCTTATATCGAGAAGAACTCAATTCGAGCCCTATGCAATGCATATATCTCTGAGAGGTTTAACCCCACCAAGGATGTATCAATCTCCAAACTGGTAAACTAACTGGTTTGGTTGGCAGTCCTTCTCTGTATATTTATGTGTGTGTGTTTGTGTTTCTTAAGATGGTGGTTGAGAGCTGATTCCTAACAAAAGATCATAAGGAAGAACACGTTTTACCTTCCATGTAGTGTGGCAAAGATGGTCTGTTTTGTCTATGAGCGTGATTCGCATGATTTTCATCCCATAAAAAGCACTATCGTAGACTATGTCAATCTTGTAGCAGGAAGATACCCCTACTGGAACCGTAGCCTTGGTGTTGATCATTCCGTGCTTTCATGCCATGTTTTGGTAAGTGTATCACTTTTTTTGTTTGTAAGCATCCACTATTGCAACTGAAACTATTCTCATTATGAATTTGATCAGCTGCAACTGGCACTATTTAATTTATTAATCTGGTTCATGTAGGTTTTTCAGCCTATATATATCCTATATGGCTAACAACTGGCTTTTGAACATTAGTATCGATTTGGGATTAATTTCATGATGTTAAAATTGTATACTAATTTGTGAGCATTTCAGTTTTGTAACAGGGGCCGGGATGCTAGTTTTTCATCTCCAGAAGAACTCAATTGGAGCCCTATGCAATGCAAATACCTAGGATGTATTAATCTCCAAACTGGTAAACTAAGTGGTTTGATTGGCGGTCCATCTCCATATATTTGTGTGTATGTGTGTGTTTCTTACATATATTACCCTTCTCTTTATCAAACATGTAAACAAAGTATGTTATTGAATGTCTTCTGGTCTTTCTATAAGTGTGTGTATATGCTTACTGACATCTGCTTTGTCCTAAGAAGATCTCATTTTCCTACCAGGTTGCACAGCTATATATGGAACAAATCTTCTTTTGGCCTGATTCTCACTTGAATCTGATGGAAATGTCCCACTCAAGCTGAAATGGAGTCCAATCTTAGCCTTGAGAGTCTCAGCACAACACCTTGTTGTCCATGCATTTACAAGTGGCTGCATGCCCAAACCTCCTTCGATGCTGACAGGCAGCAGCAGAACTGCCGTGTTCAAGGCTAACATCGTTATCACTTCACTAGTCCCCCTGTATGGCCTTGGCAATGGCATGTCTTCTTCTTAATTTGAATCCAAGAAACCTGACTTGGGTATGATCATATACCCCGTAAACCACTTCCTTCTGGCTTGAACAGTTTAATCGTTTCATCACCAGCAATACTTCCCTAATCATCATGGAAGTTGCACAGAAATGACATCAACTAATCTTGGTGGTGCAGTAATGACAAGTTTCATGGGTAGCAACAGTCCTAGTACTAGAAGGCAGGAAATGCAGTATTTTAAGTCTCTTAATAGGGCATCAATATTTCTTTTTTGTTGCGTTATTCTGTGTTTTCATGAAGTTTGCTGGAAATTCATTAGAATTTTGTATATAGTAATAGCAATTTTTCAGAAGTAATTATGTGTATATAACTTAAGCAGAAAGTAGAAATCATTCGCACACTGCATTGGATTTTTTTTAAGGATTAAGTCACTATGTTCTTTTTTTAAGGACACTGTAATTATCTGGTAACCATGATCAATGGACTAGTCAGCTTCCTATTATACTTGCAGCATATTTTACTGAAGGAGGCTTGCATATAGTTCAATAATTTGTCTCCGTTTTGACTGCTACATTCTGTAGCTGAAAGACAGCTTGATCGGTACCGTTTTGGAAGAGAATTGAGTTTGAGAACAAGAGACCATGGTCAAGTAGAAGATAGGAGAAAGGAGTAACAATATTGTAGAAGAATCCACAACCATAAGCAACATAAATTTCTTCAAGTAACAAAATTGAGATGAAGAAGATATTTCATAATTTAAAGTTGGATAAAAAAAGTTATAGTCATCTCTCTCTATCTCTCTCACTCACTTAAAGACTTGGCCAAAAGTAGTTGATAGGTCTCTCTCAAAAGTCTTTCTTCCTGCTTCAAACAATTCAAGAGCTTCGGAAAAATGGAGGTCAAATTAAAGTTGTTCAAAGCAACAAGTTAATTACTGAATGTTTACGGTAAAAACTAAAAATGAAAAGAAAAAGGGGGAAATTTAATAATGGTGAGGATCAAAATGTGTGAAAATATACCAGAGTTGGATAGAGATCAGAGATTTTCTCTATATGGTTTTTTATGAAATTAGAGAATCATTCTGATGAATTAAAACATAATTCTTACAATTTCATATAGATGAGAAACATTGACACATACACAATTTTATATATATATATATATATATATATATATATATATGCTATATTGCTCCGAGTCTTCATTTTACTTGAAACACGTGTGTCAATATGTATCCGAAATGTGTCGAATAATATAGATATGACGCTTAGATCCTCCAAATCAATTAAAAAAACTTGTGAAAAATACGAGACTACTCGTGTTGGACACGTACTCGCATATAATGAGTAACATATGACATTGCAAATATCAAACCCTTCAATATCCTTTTGGAAAGTAAAAACGACTTGTAGAAATGGTGAAAGCACACAAACCTGATATTCTACTAAAAACAAGAAACAACAGATGAACAATCTAGTGACTGCATCTGCATCAGTTTTCATCTCACAAATTACAATGCTAAACATGAGAGCAGCATCATGAGATCCAGTTTCTCCTTTTTTTTATTTTATTGATTGAAGCAACAATAACCAGATCGAAACTCGGACATTACTCCCAAATGACAAGGGAAGAGGTGCAACAGTTTAGCTAAGCTCAAGACCACAACAATTATGTTTCACTAACCCCAGCTGGAACCTTCTCATACACAACTCTCAAAATCTCTGAGGAAGAATGCACTGGCCACCAAACCGTTGCTGCAAGTAAATAATTGCAGCAAATAGCAAACCCCCCAAAGGGATGATTACATCCCAAAGCAATGGAGTAAAAATTCACACCAGGGTTCGCATAAATGTATGCTCCATCAGAATGTCGACTAAAGTTTTGAGCCTTGTAAAGATCATACTCATGGGGGAGAAATCTGACAAAAGTAGTTCCAATGTAGAATGAACAAAAAAAAGCATTCTCTTTCGAGTTTCTGAATACGTTGAGGAGAATATGAGGCAAAAGAAACCCGTCCAAGATCAAACCTGTATAAGATTTCAAGTCCTCCCAAAAGGAATGTTGATGGAATCGTATGACGTGAGAAGAAAGCAATACAATATTATGTCTACTCTTTCTCCAGCTCACAAACAAAGCGATTAAAGCCCCAGCTGCATAATATGGTAATGACATTAACAGGGCTTTCTTCTCAACAAACCACAAATCCTTTTGTTTTCCATCAACTGATCTTGCTGTCCATGATAGCTGCAAAAGACGCATTGCTACAAGAAAGCTACCATTGTAACTACCCTTACAATAACCTCGTTCACTTGGAACCATCCACCAATACTTCCAAGCAGAACATTTCACTGATCGTGGTTTTGCAAGAATAATGCTTTAAAGTTTAGCAGAAGCGGTATCATGTGGCCCAAAGTAGGAAGTGTTTTGCAAGAATAAGGCTTCAAAGTTTAGCAGAAGCGTTATCATGCAGCCCAAAGTAAGAAGTGAAAGCATATCGATTGAAACAAATGGAAGCAAATCAGGATGCTTTTTCACCTGAAAGAGTTGCATTCCCACAAATAAGCATGCAATTGTGTTAGAAATCAGAACCATTGTGATCTCCAGATCCATTCTCCGAATGGACTGTTCTGCTTGATCTGTACTATAAGCAACTGAAAATAAATCCAAACTCTCAAAGTAAAGAGGATCAGAACTTTTTCGGGAGCTTTTGATACTTCCCTTGATATAACCTCCATTTTTTTTCAGTTTCAGTGGGGAAAATTGGACGCTGAGAAAAATTTCACAGTCAATAGAATCATTCAGCTCTGTCGTTGGTTAAAAGCCTGTTGCTTTTTTGTGCTCCAGTCTGAACTCTGCATTTGTTTAGCTTGTTCATCAAGCACAACTGACAACAATGGCGGACAAGGCAGTCACTATTAGGACTAGGAAATTCATGACTAACAGGGTCCTCTTTAGGAAGCAATTTGTGAGTTTCTTTCTAATTCTTTTTTTTTTCGTTTTCCTGCTCGCTTTATTCATTATTTTCTTTCACTTTCTCGATATCCAAACATGGGTTGGAGTTTGGTGTTAAGTGCCTTCATTGTAGTGGGTTCTGGATCTTAAACAAAGAGAAGGGAGAGGAGGAGAGGAAATGTTTTGATTGTTATTTGGTTTTATATTTTTCCTTATTCTGTTATGACTTTCTCTAGTTTCAAGGTTTAATCCAGACCATGAATGTGGTTTTTCGGTTGTGATATTGAAAGAAATAAAAGAAGCTAAACTGTTTAATTTAGTATTCATGGTTTTCTCTGCTACCAAAAGGTTGTTAGTGTTAGGGTTTTATTGGCGTTCAGATCTTGAACTATAAAAGAAAAGAGAGATGACTGAGTTAACGTGCTATTTTTAGTTTCAAAAGGAATATATCAACCTAAAGAATTTTTTGCTTAGTAAGCTGAAGATATAGTCACTTTCAGATATTGAAAAGTAGGAGATGCTTGAAGTGTGAGATATATATGATTTTAAAAGCTTAGAATGTCTTAATTTTTTGTGGCAATAAGATTTAATGTTGTTTAAATTTCTCTTGTTTCATAATGCAGGTCATTGATGTTCTTCATACTGGAAGGGCCAATGTTTCCAAGGTAAATTGTAGTTCAATCCTGGATTGTATTTTTTGTTGAATGTTGTGATGTTATTATGTGGTAGTTATGTGATATCTGAGAATACTGACTGATGAAAAGCTACACATTGATAGTTTCAATGTTTAGTTCATGTTCAGATTAGTTTAACAGCATTATTCTGATCATAATGACCGGTGGATTGATCTTGAGTTGTTGATTTGTTGTGTCTTTGGTGTAAAGGCGAAGCTGAAGGAGAAGCTGTCTAGAATGTACGCGGTGAAGGATCCTAACTCGATCTTTGTCTTCAAGTTCCATACCCATTTTGGAGGCGGTAAATCCACATGATTTGGTTTGATCTATGATTCTGTTGAGAGTGCAAAGAAATTCGAGCCAAAATACAGACTGATCAGGGTAATGCTACTTTATTTATATTTGATATAGCTTCATTTAGCCCAATCATTAGATTTGTTTATTTGATGGTAACTTATTTTTAATGATGAATGTGGTGACCCAGTTACATTTTGTTAGATGTCGAATGATCTGAACTCTTAGCTTTGATTTATGGACTTTGGGATTCATGTAAGGCTTAGCAGTGTTGTTACACCTGTGTTTAGCCCTGTACTGCTGCTAAATGTTGATCAGTGTTTTCAGAGACGAGGGCATTGGGCGAGGCGTTTTGCCTCAATGAGGCGAGGCGTAAGCCTCGAGACGTTAGGGCGTAAGCCTTTTGAAACGTTAGGGCGTTTTAAATAAAATAATATAAATTAAATTATAAAAATATTAAAAAATTAAAATAATATAAATTAATTAATTATCAATAAACTTTACTAACTTAAGACTTATAAATAAATATTTATCAAAATATTTTTACATAAATATCAAACAATTTGATGAAAATTATAGAAGTAGAGAAAAATGAATTGGGTTAGAAACCAACTCGACTTGGGTTAGAAGTGAGCAAAACCAGTTAAAAGGCAGATATTGGACCAAAACCAACTGGGATTCAACCCATAATAGTTTTAAAAAAAATAGTTAAACCGGCTTCAGCCCAGTTAAAAGGACTGCAGCCCATAATGGTTAAAAAAAATCTACTAAAATATATGTTTAATAACTTTAGTTTACAGAAGGCAGATTCTAGAAATTTCAAGAGAGAGAGAGAGCTCTTTCCTCGAACGACGAAGAGACCGAGAAATCCTCAAAACAGCACAAGCAGATCTACCTCTCTTGTCAGCGCCTATTCCGAAATTCGGAGACTAAACTGGCTGTCGTTGGACCGAAGCGGTGGGGCAACGAGGAGAACAACCCTCCAGAGGAGCCGACCGCATATTTGGAATCTAAGGAGTTAATTTCTTATTTTTGGTTGATTTGTGTTTTTTTTAGTGTATGCTTAGGTTATCCATCTATCTTCTGCATCGTTTTGATTTTTTGAAAATTTTTCCAGATCTACTTCTCTTGTCTAAATTTTCCTCTAAAATAATTCAGATTTTGTCTTGGTTTCATGGTGTTTTTTTGTGAGATTTAGACTTTTGCAGGTCGTAAAGAAGAGTAAGCAAGCTGTAGTATTGGGCGTACGTCTAGACGACCGGGGAGTGAAAGGTGTACGCCTCGCCCAGACCTGAGAAACTTACGCCCAGTGATACTTTCGCCCCATGATTCACGCCCTGGGACATTTTGGCCCAAAAACGCCTCCATACGCGCCCGGGGCGCTCCCCAAAAACGCTTCCATACGCGCCTGGGGCGCGCCCCAAAAACGCCTTTAAAAACGCTGATGTTGATATGCTTATATGTAGCTTGTTTCTTTTGGTTCTGTAAAAGATGTCAATGGGCTCTCATGCATGCTAAAATTTTGTCTTGCTATGGGCAGAATGATCTTGATTCCAAGGTAGAGAAGTCAAGGAAACAGCTGAAGGAGAGGAAGAACAGAGCTAAGAAGATCCGTGGAGTGAAGAAGGTAAAAAGTGCTTAATGTTAACTCTCTTCTTATTGGTTGTTTACTTCAGAATTACTTAATATTTATGTCATATAATATTAAAATTGGATTGAATTATTATCAGAGTGAATCAAGTAAAATCCAAGTTTGATTTGTTTTTAAAATGAGTTAACAGATTTAGATCAAAATCAAATTAGTTGATTAAAACTTCTATCTATATTCGATTATATGGATTGGATACATGTATCATCCATTGATTGACACATTTTCATTTTTTTTAACATGCTATTATTTCTTCATATATTTAAAATGTTCTTAGTCATCCACTTATTTTTTATATTACTTGTACAAAATCAAAAAAAGAAGCTTCTTTTTATTTCATTAGAAAAAAATTTCTTACATTTGATCTAAATCATTTCTTTAAAGACTTATCAAATAATGTTGGGAATCAATCCTGCAATGACGTTCTCGTGATTAAGATCTCATTTGTCCTGATAACTTGGTTGTGAAGCAATCCAGAAAAATCGCAGGCAAAACCATAATAAAAACTTGGAAAGTTTTAATAGTGTTGCACAAGTAATTGAAATGTTAGAGGAAATTAAAACAAAAGAAAGAGCAATTATGGCATTTGGGTTTTTCGTAACACTGAATTAGTTTTTATGTTGTTAACTGGTTTTTAGAATGTTCGGAGAGGTAAAGAAACAAGTGATCAACAACTTTCAACTGTTATCTCTAGATGATGCAAAACTTGTAATTGCACAAAGCACAAAATTGGTTACAACCAATCTTAAATTACACAAGAGTAATCTTTAAAAGTGTGTAATGTATAAGCAAATTATCTTTTAATCTTAGAAAGGAAGTGTCTTTCTTGATTCTTTTGAATATCGAAGAAAAAGTTGGAAGAAATGACACTATATGAAGAAAAAAAAAGCAACTGAAAAATGAGTTTTAAATGAAAATTTTGGTTTTCTTTTCTTTTACATTTTGGTCCTTTTTCTTCATTCACACTTTTCAACGTCCATGGATTTCTTTGTTCCACATAATCTTTTATTTTTGATGATTTCCAAAATTTGTTTTTAAGAGAATTTGACTTAACTTTTTTTATTTATTATGAGAAGTATAAACTATTTCATAAATCCTCTCAAACCATACTTTAGGTTCCATTTAGTTTAGTTGTGGAAATTGTTAATGATTTTTGAAATGATTTATGATAAAATAATAGTGAAACTATAAACTGTTTAATGTTTGGTGAAATAACGGTGAAAACAATATTTATGAAATAAATTCATTTTTTTTAATAAAAACCTTTTCCAAAAAAAAACTATAAATAGCTTTCTTAAAGATATTTAGATTAGATTTTTAAGCTAAACAAAAATTAAAAAAAAAATTGTTCAAAATTCTTATTGATTAACAAACACTCACATCACAAGAAGAGGAAAGGATATAAAAGGTCTACCCGCTAAGTATTCATGTTTTATGCATTTTATGCACATAGCACATGTTTTGAATGATATTTATTTATTATATACGTTGTAAGATGAAGAGAATAATCTCAATTTAATTTTCAGGCAAAACAATAATAGAAACTTAGAAAGTTTCATTAGTGTTGCACAAGTAAATGAAATGTCGGAGGAAATTAAAGCAAAAGAAAAGGCAGCTACGAGGTTTGGGTTTTTCGTAACAATACGGGCTTTTATGCTGTTGAATGATTTTTCAGAATGCTCAAAGCAGCAAAGAAGCAAGGGTTTAACAACCTTCAATGATTTATCTCTAGATAATAGAATTTGTACTTGTACAAAGAACAAAATTATTATATTTGGTAACGATCCAACCATTAACTTCATATAATTCAAAACTTGTAATTGCACAAAACGCAAGACTATAACCAATCTTAAATCGAGCAGAGTAATTTTAAAAATGTGTAATTCATAACCAAGTTACGCTTTTAATTTTAGAAATGAAGTATCGTTCTTTTCTACCTCATATTTTAGTTTTAGGTTATGTTTGGATGATAAAAAATTTGAAGATAAAAAATCAAAAGGATTAAAAAAATAAAAGTTCATGTTTTTGTTGTTTCTTTAGAATGTCAAAGAAAAGGTTATAAGAAATGACACTATGAAAAAAAAAAAAAAAGTGAAAATGAGCTTTAAATGAAAATTTTGGTTTTCTTTAAAACATTTTTCGTCATATTTTTTTTTTCATTCACATTTTTCAACATCCAAACATAACTTTCTTCCTTTACTATTTTTAATAATGTTGATTTATTTATGATTTTACATCAATAATCATAACCCACAATAATTTTAAAATAACTAAGCTTAAGAGCTTGAAACCTGGAACAGTCCATCATAATGTAACACTGACACCGAAAGGTCCACAACCGTATGAAGTACTTAAGTCCAGCCCTAGCTAACACGGTAACCATCGTCCAACCCTAACTCCCTTTGACTCAGTGGTCCCGTCCAATCATGGATCACTTGCTCATATAGGCTTCTCGCCATATGCAATGTGGCTGATACTAAGCTTGATTTTGACCGAATTCTAGGTTTTGACTGGCTGATCTAATTTTAATTCAATTCCGTTAACCCATTTAATAAAGAAATTAAATTTAAATTTATTTTGCTGCGTTTCTATTTTAACCCGATTTAATTTTTATATTATTATATTATATGTATTATTTTTCCTATTATATACATGTTTTGTTTTCATAACATATAAATATGTGTTATAAGTTAATATTCTTAAACAGAATCAAGTATGTCATAATACTTATATAAAATACATGTATTGGTAAAAGATTATATATATATATATATATATATATTAAATATAATTTTTGTATTGGTACATTTTTAAATATCTTATACAGATTTTGAAAATATCCGTTAAGTGATTTGATAATCTGATTATAATTCGATTTTCAATGGATTAGGATATAGATTATGTTTTTAAATATCTGATAAATAATCTGATTCGATAATTTTTTAACAAATGAATTTGAATCTATCTTGATCCAAGCTTTTGATCTGTTTACAAGCCTAGCTGATACCCCCATACAGTTTGCTTTAAGAATCATTTGATTGTTCTCTCAGTTTAGTCGTGATCAAACTTATAAGGCTGATTTAAATAGTTTTGATAAAATAGTTGTGAAGTTAATAATTAATTTGTGTTTGGTAAAACAGTTGTTTGACATAAATTTATTTATTTTTTTATAATTTCCAAATTTTGTTTTAAGAGAAATTGACTTAAACCTTTTTTTTATAAGAAATATAAATTATTTCACGAATTCTCTCAAACCTTTTCGATTTAGTAGTAGAAAGTATTTATGATTTTTGAAATTGTTTATAATAACACAACACTAAAACCATAAACAGTTATGAGGTAAATTCAAATTTTTGTAAACAAAATTCTTTTCAAAATTAATTTTATAAACCGTTTTTAAGATATTTATATTAGTTTTTTATATTAAATGGAAATTAAAAAAATTATCTGAAATTTTTTGTTTTGGGTGTTTTCGACTCTATTCAACATTACTATACATCCATTGACAATTTAAGAAACTCCAATAATAATTCCAAAAATCTTCAAAAATAACACAATACATTAACACCAATTCAATTTTTTAAAATTATCACTTAAATTCTTTATAATTATCTCCTTAAAGTATATTGATTAACACCCACTAATTTCTCATAAACTAGAGTATCCAATATGCTTTTATCTCACTTAAGTAATGATTAAACCAGCTTTCAATAGTTGTTTTGTCTGGTTGTGGTGTAAATATTTGGTCAAAGCCACTCTTTTTCAAGTAACCTTTGACCCATTTTATTATTTTCTTTTCCACTTTTAAGTTAGGGTGTCTCTTTGCTTGTGTAAGCATTTTTGTCAGTCTGGCTTTCCATTAAATTATGACCTACATGCATGTGGGTAGGCATTTGGGTGTAAAACCATCGTAGCCTTTTGTAAATAACTCAACCAATAGATTTTTATTACAGTGGAAAATATACTTTTTTACTTTGACTTCTATATGACGTACAAAGAATCTATTGGATGATAGGGTTGGAGATGTAAGCTTATGGTGGTCTTTTACACAGCAGATGAAGAGTTTATAAGGTTTAACTTTTTCTATCTCACGCGCTCCTCATGTGCGGTTCTCTATGTTATGCGTGGGAGTACAGTAGTACATTACAGTAATACTGAGGACTCCGCCAACGAGGTCTTTGGTTCTTTGAACAGAACCACCTTTTTTCAATACTCACACTCTTTTCTATGCGCGTGCATATTAATACAATGATTAGTAGTAATTATCCAAAGCACACATGATCACGAATTTAAAATTTTTATTTTCCAATTAAAACAAAAAATGGAATATAAAATTCTTATTTTTATTTGATAATAAATAAAATAGAATTTTTTTTGTAAAATTAACTATTAAATACAATATAATTTACCCCTTTTCATTTTATCACTGTTTACTTGTTTCTGTCATGTTTAACGATTTGAGATAAATTTCTCGTTTACAAATTCAAAAAAATTTCATCGGACAGTTTTTAACTTTAATTTTTCATAATTATATTCAATTTAATAAAAAAAACTAGTTCAAAACAAATAAATAAATGTGTATATGATTTTCTATGCTTAACTTATAAATATTATATATGATATTAATAGATATCATATTCCAAAAAAAGGAAACAAGAAATGCAAAAAAAAAACTTGAAGGCGCGTGGGTCTAATATTTATATAGGTGACATGGCATGATGAATCATTCGTTATTAATACATACAATCATAATTCTTAATCACTTGGACTCTGGTCACGTGCATCCTTTGGAGTCTTCTCTGTTTTTTCCTTTTTCTTTTTCTTTTCACCCATGTGATCTCACTATCAAAAGGCCCATCCTTTTCACATTTAATTTCGAGACTACCATTTGTCTTTTTTAACCTTCTAGAAAACGGCTACTTGGTGGAAAGAAATACAGTAAAAAGGAAGGAAATGGCCACACGGATGGTGATTTGCTATTCCCAAAGACACCCACATCTTATTGTCTAATGCCTTCTAGCCTTCTTTCTCTTGTCTATTTGCTATTATCTGGCCACGTTGATGATGTAGACTTGTAACGTGGCTTCAAGGCACATTGGATATTGATGTAATAAAAGTATAAACAATGGTCCAATTTTGATTTTTACCCCTTTGCATGAACATATGTTTTAGTTGTGAGAAATGGACTCGTCACATCGAGTACGAGTTGAATTTTATGTATAAAGAGTTAAACGAGTGTGAGTGGAAAATATTAGTTTTTTAATTAATTAAAAATAAATATTAATAAATAATTTTTTATTTATATAAAAAAATAATTAAAATTAGGTTCAAATAAAGTTTTACGAATAAAAAATTAACGAATATTAATTAAAAATATATACTTTTTAACTGATTTTATTTTTCTCATATTTTTTATATCTAAACTTTTTTACGGGGCAACATCCTACAAAGATGGCATTGGATATATAAAGATGCTAATGAGATGCATCAAGATTAATTGAGACTTGAGATTTTCTGACAAAGCAATTTTAATTCGATGGATGAGGCAATTGTGGTTGAATTGATACCATCCCATTTGAGCTAAAAGATGCATCAAGATTAAATACTCTTTAACGAACCAGATTCTGTACACATCAATTTCTGATTCTTTTTTTCCCGATTTTTACGATTCTACTAAAAATGTCTCTTTTCTATCACCTTCCTACTTTCTTCATCACTAAAAATTTGTAGAAATATTAAGGGCATATTCGTCATTATGGAAATACCAACCAAAGAATCACTCAGTTGCATTTTGCTAAAGACAAACAGCATATCGTCGTCTTCCATTAAACCCCACCTCTCTGCCTCTTTCTTCTCATTACCACGCCTTCATCAGTACTTATGCAAATCTACACAGACCACCATACAAATCAACCAAACCCATTATCTCCTCCTCAGGTTCTTCCACTGCCTACCAACCAAAAAAATCCACTCATTGAAAAACTCTTTTGCGTTCCATTGATGGCTTTGTAGAAAAAAACTCTTACAATGATTGACACAGAGAGACCCCATCGTACCACAAGAAACAACAGCAGTAGCAGCAGCACAACAAGCGAGCTCTTCATCTGCTTTACTTCACGCCTTTCCTCTTCTTCATCCATGAAAATCTCCTCAAAATCGATCCTCAGTCCAGGCCGTTCAAGGGAAACATCTCAAATCTCACTCTCTTCCTCTCTCAGCAGGAGATTGAGAAGCAATGGCAGCATGAAAGGAGGCCAAGCATCGCCAGCAATGTTCCCTACAAACAGCAACAACAAGAAGCGAGGCTGCGGATTTGAGAACCCTGAGCCCTCTTCACCGAAAGTTACTTGTATAGGCCAAGTTAGAGTGAAGACCAAGAAGCAGGGGAAGAAGATCAGAGCGAGATCTAAGAGAAGATCAGGAGGAGGAGAAGTGAGCTTTCGAAAATTAGACCAAAACAATACCCAAAACAACAACGTTGAGACGAATTTAAGCGAGGATTCAAATCTGGGTACCAATCAATTTCTTCACCACCACCACCAACAACAGCAGGAGTGTTTGCCGCAGAGGAATCAGAGATGGGTGCATTTGCCAATCACAATATGCGAGGCATTGAGGACTTTCGGTGCTGAATTTAACTGTTTCTTGCCCTGTAGGTCTTCTTGTATGGCTAATAACCAAAGGGATAATAATAGTAATAAAGAGGAGAAAACTTCGAATTCAAACGGCGGAAATGGAAGCGGCAGTTCATGCGGCGCAGTGTTTGCGCGGTGGCTGGTGGCGGTGCAAGAAGGGGAAGGGGAAGGGAAAGGGAGGGAGATTGAGTTGGTGGTTGGGGAGGAAGAAGAAGAAGATCAGCAGAGGAGGAGGAGCCAGAGGAGACATATATTTGACGATATTGAAATCGATGAAATCGAAATCAAGAACAACAGCAACAACACCAAATGCGAGGACAATAAGGAAGAAGCGGAAGCGAGGGTCAGTATTTGTATACCGCCTAAGAACGCGTTGCTACTTATGCGTTGCAGATCTGACCCTGTAAAGATGGCTGCGCTCGCTAATCGGTTTTGGGAATCACCCATGCCTCAAAATGAGGAAGAAGAAGAAGAAGAGGAAAAAAAGGAACACGAACAGAGAGATACAGAGGAAATTGAAGATGGGCAAAGAGGATTTGAGCATGAAATGGACTATAAAGAGAAGACTGAGGTGTGTGAAAAATGGGTTTCTAGTGACGCTATTGAAGAGCAAGAAATTTCAGTCCCAGAAGCAGAAACAAGTATTGATTTGCAGAGAGAAGAAGGTGAAGAGGAAGAAGAAGAAGAAGAAGAAGAACAAAAACAAGAAACAAGCCCAGATATCAGTGAGGCACAAGAAACTACTACTGCGAGCAATCAAGAAGATGGAGGAATTGAAAATGAGGTGGAGGCAGAGGTAAAGCATACAGAATCAGTAGAAGAAGAAACTATGTTGAGTCTTGAAGATCCTGGAGAAATTGTAGCAAAGTTTATTGAAGAAAGCGAAAATGAGCTTGAAAATGAAGTAGCAGAAGCTGAAGCAGAAATAGAAGCAGAGCAGGAAAACGACATTGATGATGAAAATGAGAACAAAGTAACAAGTCCAAAACAAGACTCCGAAGAAGATTTAGCAGAAGTAGCAGCAGAGGAGAAAGGCACGAGAGAGGAAGAACGAGAAGAAGAAGAAGAGACAGTGACCCATGAAAGATCCGAACCCGGATCCCGAGACACGTTGGAGCCCGACCCGGATCCGGGGTCAAAGGCGAGCGAGAGTCAACAGGAGTTAGAGAGTGAAACGACCCAGAATCCGGTGTTGCCAGATTGCTTGCTGTTGATGATGTGCGAGCCAAAGCTGTCAATGGAGGTATCCAAGGAGACGTGGGTCTGCAGTACGGATTTCGTCAGATGGTTGCCGGAGAGGCCACCGGTCAACAAAACGGTCGGCGTAGACGAACCCAAGAAGATAATCAGCACTGACTCTAATAAACCTGCGCAAAATTCTACTGATACGCAGCCGGCGGCCAACCAGGTACTACTTCAACCGCCTAGGTCTTCTTGCTCTTACCCAGCGGCTCCTCCCTCCATGGTGGCATCTCACGGCGGCTCGTCCATATCTACGGTGATCGAGCAGAAGCTGGTTGGTGCTAAGGCTTACGAGCCGTTTGTGCTTACTCGCTGCAAGTCGGAGCCGATGAGATCAGCGGCTAAGCTAGCGCCAGATGCTTGTTTTTGGAAGAATAGGAAGCTCGAGCCTCATAGGCCGGGTACGCTCGGCGTCGGCGCGGCTGGAGTTGGGTTTTAAGCCGGGTTTATAAAAAAAAAAAGAGTAAAAAACTGCTTGTTATATGGAATTTGGTAAAAGAAGTGTGGTAAGTTTGTATGGGTAATTGTACTTTTTATCCCTACTCTTTTTTATGCAGAGTGGTTTTACTGCTCTGCCTTGTTTGTAAATTTTTTATTTTTAGATTTTCAAGAATTCTTTCTTTTTCTTTTTTCTTTTTCGTATTTTTTTTCGTACTTCTCAAGTGTTTTTTAGTTTTATTTTTCTTTCTTCCATTTTTGGGTGGATAAGTAAAATGATAAGATTGTAGTGCATGTTACTTAGTGGGTTCGAAAGGGTAAGACTTGAGCCGTTGATGACTGTGATGTTGGTGGGGGAATGTTCAAATAATCGTTAGACAATGATCTGATTGATAATTGAAGTTATTAAAGGTGATGTTTGGTTAAGTTGTTATCCGTCCCAAATTATTATGATGGGAGGAGGATGATCTTATCAACAATGGTCCTCCGTGTTCCAAACTGGTCCTTCGTTCTTGTAGATAAAGTGCATACAAACCAATGAGCTCAGCGATTATGACATTTAATTTTGTTTTCAAGGAACAATTTATAATTTGAAATAATATCTTCATCGGAGAGAGTTTATGAAATAGTTTCTGATTTATATATACGAAATGTTGTGGCAAAAAAAAATTATAACAATAAAACAAAACACAAATTTATAACGATTAAATCAATTGATGTTCTGGAGATAATTAAGTTTTACTATTCTCTCTTTCGGAGTAAAGCACTTTGCCATCAACCTTGCCTAGAATCTTGGTGGTTCAATTCCAAGGATGCTTTCTTTCTTCTCGAAGATCCTTTTACAACTAATTACTCATTTTTCTTTAGGCAACTTTACTAGCTCCAAAGTCTTGCTTTTATGAAGAGATTCAATCTCCTCATTCATAGCCACTAATCACTTCGCAAATTCATTTCCTTTAATTGCATTCTTGTATGAAATAGGTTAATCTTTCATTGACAAAACATAAGCAATAGTATAAACATACTCCGAAGGCGGATTGATTTGTCTCATTTTTCTACTAGTAACTATATTGTATGGCTATTCTTCTTGTTCATCTTCTTCTACATAATCTTCATCTTCTGTATTATTGGCTTAATTGGAGGATTCTGTTCTACTCTCCTTAAAGCCCCCACTTTAGCTCCACATGTTTATCAACTCCACAGTCTGACTCTGCACTATCAGCAACAGACTCCTTCCTCTAATTTAGCATAGGATATTCAGCAAATGTCACATATTTGCTAATAAGAAATCCGGGTGACTTTGGATTATCTGTACACTACAGTCTATATCCATTCACCCCATCTACGTACCCTAGAAATATGCGTTTCATTGCCCTAGGCTTAAGTTTACCATCATTCACATGAGCATATTAAGGATAGCCAAAAAATCTTAAGCCAGAATAATCAACAGAAGTTTCAGATTATACCTTTTGAGGAATCTTCTGTTCAATGGCAGTTGATGGAGACCAACTCACCATGTAACATATTGTGTTTACTGGTTTAGCACAAAATACTATTGAAAGTCTAATATTGATCTGCATGCATCTAGCACACTCCAACAATGTTCTATTCATTTATTTTGCAACCCCATTCTGCTTTGGTGTCTTCTGTACAGTTCGGTACCTCGCTATACCCTCATTTTTGCATAACTCATCAAATTCACCATGACAAAATTCCATGCCATTATTAGTTCAAACTTCAACGCACTTTTAATTGTTTTCCGGTATGTTTTTCAACCATTGCTTTCCACTACTTGAATTTGTCAAACAATTCATCCTTGTGTTTCAAAAGGTAAATCCACACATTCTTGGAGTAATCACCAATCAAAGTAAAAAATATCGTAGCCCACAACAAGAAGCAACTGGAGAAGGACCTTACAAGTTTGAATGTACATAATACATAATACCTTTGGCTACATGAACTGCAGTGCTGAATTTCACCATGTGTTGATCAAACATACAATTTTCACAAAAAAATCAAATTTCATTTCTTCACACACTCCAACAATCATCTCATGTTCAGAATCATCACTCCTCTCTCACTTATGTGCCTCAATCGCATATGCCACAACTGAGTTTTATCAAATTCTGACATCATAGAAGAAACTGTCGCAGTACCAATAACAGAATTACCAATCAATTGATAAGTGCCACCCTGCAACTTCCCTTTAATCATTGTCAACATGCCCTTACTAACTTTAACAAATCCATTTTTCTCTAAAAAATTTATACCCTTCCTTATCCAGAGTTCCTAAGGAGATTAGATTTTTCTTCAGTTCTAGAGCATGCCATGATTCACTAACTTTGACAGTATTATCAAACATTATGATCTGCAGTCTCTTCACCTACACTAGCAATAAACATTTTATGATAAGAAGAGAAACAATCTCCGTTAGGAGTCATGTGAAAAGACGCCCTTGAATGCAAGATCCAATCATCCTCATAATTATAAACATTCACTGCCAGAACTGATTTACTATTTGCATCATCAAAACTATCATGCACTAAAGTAGCATTAGCTTCCTTATTATTATCTTTTTCTCCCTCTTTTGTTTTTTTCTAGAGAAAAATTTCTGGTATGCCCTTCTTTATGACAATGATAACAACAAAATTTTCTGCTAGTCTTGGATTTAGACCTCGACTTACCACTATTTCTAAAACCCCTTTCATCAGTCCTACCTCTAGTAACAATCAAACCAACTTCACGGTTTTCTGCATATGAACTAGACACCTTATTCTGTAGTTCTTTGGATTGCAGGGCATTTTTTACATTACTAACAACTATAGTATCTCTACAAAACTGCATAGTATCTTTAAAATTATCATTTACAGGGGGCATGGAATATAACAGAATAAGGGTTGATCTTCTTCTTTTTCTATATTTACTCCAATTCCTCTCAAATCAAGTAAAATTTTATTAAATTCATCTATATGATTTATAACATGTGTACCTTCTTTCATGCAAAAAGTGTATATACTCTGCTTTTGATATAATCGATTCGTCAACGATTTTGTTATGTATTTCGCCTCCAATCTCTTTCATAAAGCAGTAGTCGTTTTTCATCAACGACTTCCTTCAGAACACCATCTCTTAGAGAAAACAAAATCATATTTGTGTGTCTTCGCCAATAATTCACCCTTTTATCCTTTCTTCATGGATTCAAGCAATTTTTCAATGCCATCCAACACCTTCGCTTAACCCTGTTGAACTAGAAGCACTTGCATCTTCACCTTCCAGAGGCTGAAGTCGATGGTTCCATCAAACTTCTCAATTTCTAATTTCGCAGACATGTTGAAACCCTAATTAAGAAAAACTAAAAAACGAATTGGACTATGATACCACATGTTATGACAGAAAGAAAATATAGCAATAAAACAAGCAAACAAAACACATACAGATTTATCGTGATTTGACCAAATCGACCTATGTACACACAGGAGATGATTTAAGTTTCACTATGAAGAAGAAAAGAGATTACAACAACCTTAATGTTTCTCTCAAACGCTAGTCTCCAATACACCTACGCTTACTCTAACCCTAGTGTCAGACTAGCACTAAAATTATATACATAATTTTTTTCTTCTAAAAACAAGTTCTTACCATATTGTAGGGGCTCCGCCCTCGCACACCTAGGTTTATCTGCTCGACAATCCGGCTTTCTACCTTTGGGCCTAGGATAAATAGAATTCAAGACATGCTACACACACAGAAGTTATGTTAAAAAATGATTTCTAAAAAAAATCAAAAGTTATATAAAAAAACTGAATTTTTATCAGAATAACTGTTTTTACAATTGTTTTACTAAACACAAAATAGTTTTTAGTTTCACAATTATTTTTTTTTAAAAATTGTTTCAAAAGTCATTTACAATTATAAATTGAAAGTTGAAACTATAATTAAGCCAAACGATGCATAACATTCTTAAATTTAGTGTTGTTTTAATCCAAAGAATTGAATTGAATTTAAATGCTGAAGAAATGGTCTTGTGGGATTGATCAAGGACCAAGTTCAAATTTGATCTATAGGAGTCTTTTTTTTTTTTTTTAACATGAACCCCATGAAAGTAAATATAAATTGAACATTGTTTGCCAATCCAAATTAGTAAAGAATGAATAAATTTTTTAAATTTGCAATGTGGCCAATGAGAAATCAAGAAAGGGTTGGGTTGATAAAGCTCTAGACTTAAAACCAGAGTCATCATACAAAAATGTAGGTTTGGCTTGATTTCAAAATACATGTAGTGTCATTTTCTCAATCAAGACCCGCACTGTTCAAGTTTCAGGGGCAATAAAATTAGTGCTCCGTCTTTTTACAGGGATTTCAGCCTTCCCCTGGCAAAGATTGTTTCTTCACTTCAGGTAAAGGCAGAAACAAAGTTAAATAAAGAAAAGCAAAAAGAAGTTTGGAAATTGTACATTTGCTTACAATAAAGTGGGTCCTATAATAATGGGGCCATGGGGCTTTTATGCAGCTTCTCGTTAGCCTTTTGCAGTTTGTGCGTGACAGTAATATGGTACCCCTAGGGCTAATTATAGTTTTAATTCTTGACAGTCTCAAACAGTTTTCAAATAAAATAATTATTGAATTAATTTTATTATATATATTTTATGTGTTTAACTTAATTTTTGTAAATAAGTAGGGGATCCAATTAATAGAGGCTTCTTAACTAGATTCCTTAACGGTATCATGTGATTTGATTATTTTCATAATAAATCTTGAGTTTTTTTATTATATAACAAACCATGTACTTTATATTATTAATATAAAGTGAATTCCCGTTAACTCTACCATTTATTTATATATATTTGGATTTGAAATTAACCCATTTTAATACCCAATAAATTTTATAAACCGTTTGAAAATTATTCAATAATTTTTAAGATTTTTTCAGTCGCGTGTTATTTTTTTTTGTAGTTTTTAAATATTTAATAATAAAAATCATGATCAAATTTTTTGTATTATTAAGTTTTTAAGATAATTTTATTTATAAATAACTTCTAAAAAAATTATGTTGTAACTAATTGAACTTGCTATGTAATAAAAAGAACTTAAATTCATTATAAAAATAAATCAAACGAGAGAATTATACATGTATTTTAATCAAATAATAATACCGTTAGATGAGCTTGAGCTTTCGATTGCTGAATTGGTATTTATAATTCCGTTAGATATCGATCCAACAACTGAAAGCTCGAGCACACCGTACGTGCGCAGTTTTCCTTTGGGGCTTGGCTAATAATTTTTATCATGAGCATTGCTGTGAAACAGAAAAGCACCAAAGATTAAGCATAGATGCCTTCTTTACCAGAAGTTTAGAAGCATTTGAAAACGGACTCGAAAAAGAAAAAGGGTAGAGACAAGAAAGCCTCTTTTCGGCTATCATTTCTTTTGATTTGTGGTGAGCCAAAAAGAAAGGCTCTTTAGTTTATTTCACCTACCCCACTGCCAACGAACAGCACCAAACAAAGGAGCAACAAAGTGCAGAAGATACCTTAAAAAAATGTATCCATTAATCTGTTAACTTGGGTTGTGATGCAGGATTCCCACCATTTCATGCAACTTCTCCCCTTTTCCCCTTTCAAAAAAAAAAAATTTCGCCTCTCTTCCTTTTTTATCTTGTTATTATTATCACCAAATCCAACTATATTTGATGCAAATATTAAAGATAAAAGGACTGCAATCAAAATCGAAACAAATTAGAAACACTTTTTTTGGGTAAAAAATGGTAGGAAAAAAAATAATGTTCTTATCAATGATGTGTGAATGTGAATGTGAATGTTACCATACGATTGACCGAACACAAACACTAATTCATACTAAATCATCAAATAAAATCGGTCTCATTCCTCGAACCTAAACACTTTTGACGAAAAGAACAAGCCTTTACCAATTCAATTTGAAACACTTTCAGCTCTCCTTCTAGCATACTTTCCTGAGTTTATTTATTGGTTATTACGTTGTTAGTTTTAATGCTATTTTGAGATTAATTTTTTTTCTTTAAAAAACTTGTTTAGTATAACAGACAAAATGTTTCAAAGAATGTTATGATTAATAACAAACCGATAAGACTTTTGTGCTGTACAGATGTATACATGTATAGATCCAAGTATCTAACTAATATAGAGACATCCACCAAATCAATATGAACAAAAAGGCAGCTACGTGCGTGTCGCTTCAGGTCTGTCCTCATTAACAACCAATCTAATCCCATATTAGACAAAAAGTTAGTTAAACAAATCCACTATAGAGCTCATTGTTTAGTCATAATACTTCAGTTTCTATGAATATTAACTCTTGATCAAAACTCAACCTACCCAGTGAGAGAGAGAGAGAATGGTTTGGAGGAAGGAATATTTGGATGCGATCTTGGTCCCTAGTGGGCTGTTGATCATGTCTGCCTACCATTTCTACCTTCTATTCAGATGCCTAAAGCAACCTCATACCACTGTCATTGGCTATGAGAACCACTACAAGAAAGAATGGGTTGAGAGAATGTTGCAGGTCAGTTACTCTTTAGTCCTCTATCTTTAATTCATGTCATAAATGGTAATGATTGGTAGGAGAGAAAAATGAAAGAAAGAAGAGGAGAAAGAAATGGAAGTTGAAAGAATTTTTCCTTCATTCGGTAAGAGAAAAGAAAATTATGAAGACCGTGGTTTTAATTTCTTTCTCATTTACAAATCAAAATCTTCTTAAAGAGGATTGGAAAGTGAAAAATAAAATGAGTCTCCTTCATTCTATATAATCTGTTGTTTCTTTCCTTTCACTTTTCTGTTATCTCTACCAAACACAATAAAAAGATTGATATTTTCTTTTTCTTTTCATTCTTCTCCCCTCTCTCTTTTCTTCCCTCAACATTTCTCTTATACCAATCATAGCCTAATAAATTTGGCTTATCCACCTTTGTAACTATAATAGACCTTTCTGGAAGAGATGCATGGGTTAAGCCTTTCACAGTCTGGGTGTTTGCATGTATTTTCTATGTAATGATCAAAGGGAAAACCTCTATAACTAAAATGGGTATTTGCAGGTTGAGGCAAAGGACAGAGGTATGTCATTGACAGTGATCAATAGCACAATATCAGCATCAACTTTCTTGGCTTCAACTTCTCTAGCTCTAAGTTCTCTAATCGGAACATGGTTTGGTAGCTCTTCACCTAAAATCATCACAAGTCGTCTAATCTATGGTGACACAAGCTCGTATATTATCTGTGTCAAATATATCAGTCTTTTGGTTTGCTTCCTAGTGGCTTTTGCATCTTTTCTCCAATGTGTAAGGAATTTTGTACATGCCAATTTCCTCATCAGCATGCCAAACACAGATATACCAGTGACTTATGTGCAGAAGGCAGTTATAAGAGGAAGTGTCTTTTGGTCAGTTGGCTTACGTGCAATCTACTTTGCCACAAATTTTCTGCTGTGGATCTTTGGTCCAATACCAATGTTTGCTGCTTCAGTGATCATGGTGGTGGTTCTGCACATTCTTGACTCGAATTCGACCCCTTTGCAACAGTTTGAACCAGCCAAGAACCATAACCTGTTCAAGAAAATTGGTGAGGAAATAACAGAAGTAGCAAGGGTCATTGAGCACCATGACAGATCGCAGAAAAGTGCACACGAAACTTCAGGAAGTCACCAATGATCACCACCTGCAAGTATGGGGCATGGGGATCAGAATATATTCTGTAAACCAATAAACAAGAGGCCACACATTGAGCATGCAGGTAAACAGTCAGTTCCCACCTTTCAGTTGATTTTTGAGCAGGTTTGCTAGCTTCAAGACGTCAAGATTTCAAGAACCTCTTTCAATGGAGAATCCTTATTGCTAGCAAACGCACAAAACAAAGGGCATAACCTGCATAGTCCTAAGTTGAGAAGCTTTAGCCATGTCCAATGCCGCCAAACTGGGAGAATATGAACAAATCACCCTTTCTTTAAATCCTTATTACAAAATCTCTTTCTCTCTCTCCCATGTTTTTCAGTAGTCCATCATCTTTCCCCATAACCAAACCCAAGAAGAATGAGAGAAACATATGTTACATTTCTCTTTATCAAAGCTTCTACCCTGAATGTTACATTATTAGTAATTAATTTTTGATACACCAAAAACATCGCTGATGAATTTTCAAGGATTATAATGATTTTTTTTTTTTCTAAATAAAAGAGAATATTATAGTCATAATAGTCCCCCATCATACAAAAATATAGAGGATTTGTCAAAATGTTAAAAACTATGTTGTCTTCCACAACAATAAGCTAAAGACTGAATAAAGGATTTGCATGGAGATCGACAAAAAAATATCATGAACATGTAATAGCATGATTATAGTTAAGAACATTTTTTTTCTTTTTTACAAAGGAGTTAACAACAGAAACCTATTCCGCCCATTTTAGTTTTGTTTCTCTCTTATCATTATTATTTATCATCTGAATTTTGATTCATGCTGCTGCTGTTCAATTCAATGCTATCTGGGGAACTGTCAGCAGCTGAATTCAGTAAGCCTGTTTTATCTTCACCTTCATTTCCATTTTCTTCACTTGTAACACCTTCCGTGAAGGAGTTGATCGCAAGTTGGCCAGAGTAAAGGAACAAACCAATAGAGTTGATACCAAAAACAAACGTTGCAAGGTAGCACGATCCATTAATAACAGTCCTGAATATAAAAGATAAGAAGCAAATCATTATTTCCGTACATAAATTTACAGCTTGGAGATTTGGAAGGTAGTAGGGTTACCTTATGGTTATTGTTATCCGACGAACCTGAATGCAGGAACACAAGAAAAGTGACTTATATGATGAATCTTTCATGCAAATAAGCCAATCATATTCAAATAAGAAACCATGTCTAATGTAATGAAAAGTGGTGTTTTGTTGCAAGAATATCATTCATGTATGGCAGTCAGAAGAAAGTTGTGACATCAACTCTGAGTATAGTGACAATTTCTTCGTGTATATATATATACCCATATAACAGAAAGTCCAATAAAAGCATATTTTCTCTTGTATATTCCCGCTGGCTTTCTCACTAAAGGCTACAGCTTCTCATAATTTTAAGTGCTATCTAAGAAACACCAGTAACCGATCACACAAGTCCATTTTACTCGCAATGCAAAATACATGTTTATTTGATATAACCTATCCAAATATCACCCTCAAAGACCACATTTAGAAACACCAGCCATTGATCTCAAATAAAGTACTACGCAATACCCCACACGATAACAAATCTGTTGTCAACAAAAATAGTAAAACCATTGGAAATTTAGGCTTCAAGTTCCCTGGACGAATGTCATGTTTGCAAGTAATACCAAAAAACACAGCAGGAAGCAGGCTAATTTAAGAAGGTTCTCTCATCTCCAGGGTGTTCACATGAGATATATGAGAATAGTGATCAATGAAGTGACAATCTTCACCTAAGCACAATTGACAAGTTAAAATATGCAAGACATGAGAATTAATGCTGGACACGGCTACATCAAAGAGAACAAATAGCATACTGTTTGGCACAAATCAGTCAGTAGTTCCTGGGCAAACAATATTTGATAAGCTACTCAGAGAAAATGTAGTAGCCATCCATGATATGGTAACTGGAGTTTTATTGGGATGGCAATCCTTCCTCCTCCTCCACACCCCCAACCAAAAAAAAAAAGAGTCAATTTGATAAAAAGGAAACAGTCCACACAGAGTTGCACCATATGATACCATCAGATGACAGCATCACAGCCAGACAAGGCTTATTGATCAGAAAATACCCCAATAACAAATATGTAGCATACAAAAACTCCATTTCCCTGAAAGACAAAGGGGAGTCCAATTGTATTAAAGTTTTTCAGAAAAATTAAGTACAAAGGCACTATTATGCTGGGAGAGATGGAGAAGTTACCAAATCACTACAAGGAGGGCCTCATATAAAAGTTTGACTTCCACCTTGACCGAAAATTTAAGCTGCTAGTAAGACAACACTTAATTGAGTAGGCTCTTAAAGAAAGTGATATGGTGTATGGAGTGTGCCTTTGGATGGAGTGGTGTCGTACGGCACTTGGTAGAGTGGAATGGCGTGGTTTTTGAATAGTGTTAAGAGATATGTGTTTCACACGCAAGGTGAGCAAAAACTCAAGCATGAATGAGAGAGATTTGTTGAAGTTCATGATATGGGAGAAATGAAGTTATATAGAATGGTGTGGTCTAGAACTCATGAGCTTAACCTCTTGGGTCAAGGTTGTGTCAAAACGTGTATATCAAGACTCTGCATAAAGACTCTCACAACTTTACTACAGACACGATACTCAACATTCTAATATATCATACCATGCATCCTAAGAGGCCATCTAACAAATTTTTATGTCTTTTTCTCTTGTTCTTTCCTAATAAATACAAAAAGGTATTCAATTCCCCCTCTGACAGTTAAGACTATTGTCACAGTTTGATGTCTACCCCATGATAATTGAATATTCCACTATGTTTTTAATATTATAGGTACAAATCCTTGATTTGTCAATTCTCTCCTTTTGATTGGGAACTATTTCATGGTTTGTTTGGTTTACCTTGAAAATTGAATTGCTCCATCATGATTTCAATAGCATAGGTATATATCCATGATATTGTGTGGCTATTCAAACAAGGATGGAGCATTAAGATACTAACGACTTAGGAAAAATTTTCTGAACATATAAAATGCAACAGTTTCACTAGAATATTTGTTGATAGCTATCCTTCTCTCCAATTTCCATTCGTAGTGATGATATTGCAGATTTCCGTTTGACACTCAGAAAGACCTCAGTATTCATGAGTGCAGAGTAAGCTTGTCCATTAATGTTTTATTCCTGGTTTTTGCTTTTCATGTACCTTAAGCAATAAACCTACATGAAAGAAGTTTCAAAATTTCAATTTTCCATAACGAAAAGGAAACATATAAAATAATCTGAAAAGCCTACTGGTAACAAGTAAATAGGAAATTAGTTGTTGAATCCAAGTGCAGAAGAACTTAAGCACCAACCAACAGCATTACTTAACCTATATATTATCAGTGAAACCAAGCTCCTTAAAATAAAAAAGAGAAAGGAAAAATGGCAGAAACCAGCGTGGAGGAAGCAATTCTACACAAATACAGAAAAGGGCAGTCAAAGAACAAACCGAGAAATTATCTGAAATTGTCCGGCGGTTGAGAAATGCCTCAATAGTTGTGGTGAACTTATAAAGAATTAGTGCGATGACACCAGCTGATAATGCACCCAAAAATACCTGAACTGGTGAAGGAGGGGAATTAGCTTCGATTGAAGCTGACCCCATAGATTTCAAGTAATCCAATGCCTCTTCCTTCAATGATTTTGTTGAGCCTGAAGACCTAAATTTCTAAACCCACCAAAATTCATTTCCTCAAAATCTAAATAATATAATACTAACATATAACAAAGCGAATGAAAGAGAAGTAAAACCCAGTCCATCAGAATTCAAATCGAAAACAATATAACGCAAAACCACGCCTAATTGAACTGAGGAGAAACCAACTGAAAATCAGTTCGAAGAAAAAGAGAATTTGAAACATAACATCCACAACAACACACAAAATGTAAATGTGAAGGAAAATGGAAAATAAATAAAACCCAGTTCCTCAAAATTCAAATTGATATTGAAATGCAAGTAAATGAAAATCGAAAAATAACAATGCATATCAACATTATATAGCTGTGACTCTTCAATTTACTTGAAGTAAAGTACCATGTCCAAGCACCCAAAACGTGTTTGAAAAGATAGGTATGGCGCTTGAACCCGCAACCAACTGAAAATCAGTTATGAAAAAAAGAACAAAGCAAACATTTTACCAATTCTTTTGCACGCTTAGCCCGGCGGCGAAGGGAGCGAAAGAGGAAGATAGAGATGGCTCCAGTGAGTAGGACACTGGTGGCGACCTGGAGAGAAGAAGGATCATCTGTGGTGGAGAAAATCGAGGAAGATGATGGGGGCAGCTCTATGGGGCCTTCTTCCTCTGCTGCAGCTATGAGTGTAGTGGGTTCGGGGACCTGGGCAGGCAATGGGACGGACCCAGCCCTAGAAAGAGCTGAGAGAGAGGAGAAAGAAGTGGGTCTGTGGAGAGAGATGAGAGGAGAGAATGAGAAAGGGAGGGGAGAGAGAGATGGATTGTGGTGACGAGAGAGGGAGAATGGGAAGTTGAAGGAAAGGAGATGATGGTCGGTTTGCAACAGCAACATTCTTCTATTGCCTTTTGGTTTTTCAAGTTTCTCGAGAAACATTACTACTATCTTTTCTTCTTTGGAAGTCTCTCGTCTGCTTAGTTCGTTGATATTCGGTAAAATATATTTTTTGGAATTGAAATCGAAGTTGGATTATATTAAACATTCAAAAGAAATAAGCATGATTTTATTTCGGTTTTGATTTCAATCTTCAATTTTATTGAACCAAAAGTAAAATTATAAATTTTTAATTTAATTTTATTTTTGAATAAAATGATTGAATATTAAAAAAACAAAGAGAAAAAAAGGGGAAATTGGGTGTGGCATAAGTTTTCTTTTTCTTTTAATTTCTTTTTTAAAATTGGTGTTTCAAAATAAATATTTGGTATATTATTTTAAAACTCAAAATATTAGATTCAAGCTTTGCATTTTCTCTTCATTTCTCTATAAATTTTTGTATATAAATAATTTTTCGTTTTAAACTTTATAAAAAAATTAACTAATAATCTCAAAATTTTAGAAAATACATTAGGAATTTAGCTAAGAATTCCATGACTTGAAAAAAAAATAAAGAACAAAAAATATGATTAGCAATTTAGCAATAAAGTATACAATCATGATAATAAAGTTCATTAATTAGTTGATTAATATGCTTAAATTTAGTATTCTTGGCGCAGGTTAGTCGCAATGGCTCTAGCCCAGAACTTGATCTGCGCCTTCATGTCTTCTGCAGACTTATTAGCAACACAACTTGGAATAGGAGGGGCATTGCAGCTCTGTTCAAGCCAAGCCTCGGACAAATAAGGCCTCCTTATTATCACTCTGTCTTGGTTCAAGTCCTCTTGTTTCTTGTCCTGCAAGCCTGGAAGTATGTTAACCACATCAGGGTTTAAATCTTGTTTGTCAAATGAGAAACCCAAGTCCTTAAATCCTTGTACTTCTTCGAATTCAAGATCGGTTAAGCTCTTCCTATATACCTTTTGATTCAAGTATCGACGTCTCATTTCCTTAACACCATTTGCGTTAATGCTTTCCATCTCTGAGTTTTTTGGCGGACGGTGTCGTGGTACGCTAAAACTTTGTGTCATTACCTAAAAACGATTTTTTAACCATTAGAGTTTGAAAAAGAAATCTTCGCATATAATCCAAAACTTTCTATAAAAGTCCATTTGGGATTGCTATAAAAACCAACTAGTCCTCTTAAACAAAATCAAATCATAATCAAGTGGTTTAAGTGAGTCTATAGAATAAGAAATTTAACATTTAGCTAGCAAGTGTTGAAGTTATAAATAAACTCATTATGAGCAAAACAAGAAGCAAGAAACTATATATGCTCTTAGGTTATGTTTGGCTTATGTGTAGTTTCAATTTTTGTGTGTCAAAATGATTTTTGAAACATAAACCCTTTTAGACACTATATAAATTTATTGTTTGAGTTGCCCTGTTTTTGTCATAATATTGGCTTACTCTTCACCATCCAAGCAACAAACTGAATATGCAAATATCTTCTATAATTAGAAATACTATCAATAAAAAGCTAAGGATTAATTACAGAATTAGTACCTTTGAAGTTTGTCTTCGCGGCAAGATTTCAGAAGAACTAGCCAATGCTTCAAGAATCAATTTACTCATCCTTGCATCACTCTCTTTATCTTGAATCATATCATCTTCTCTGCCCAAGTAAGATGGCAAAGTTTGTGTTCTTTGCAAATTACTGGTCAGTTTGCTCCTTCTAGTAATATCACTTTCTTTTGCTTGATTTCCTTCCTTCTTTGCTAAACAAGTAGTAATTGGTTTTTGTTTCTGAGTATAAATTTGATCAGATAATTGCATAGCCAATTTGCTGATTTTCTTCTTCTTCTTTTCTCCTTCTGGGCTATGTGATTTCTTTGGCAAAATGAGCTCTTGGCTAAAATCTGGTGAAGGGTAAGGATCAGAGTAGCACCTTAACATCTTTTTTGTTCTTCTATTGATCAGCAAGTTGTCATAGAACCAACACTCTTCCAAAAGATCATCAACAGCTTCAACTTTGTCATCTTTACCAGGACTAGAAGATGACTGATCAGAAGTTTCATTATCAATAAGATCCATTTCTGCCCCCCCAAAAAAAGAAAATCTAAAAAAAAATGTTTTTTGGAAAGACCCACATGGAGATTTTTGTATCTTTCTCGTCTTTGTATTCTCTTATTATCTGATTCAAAGCCGCAAGTGGTGGCTGACGATTGCTAGGGAGGTAGACCACGTGGGCGCAAGGACACCATGTGCTTTGAGCCTTTAAGCTCACAACATTAAAATTATTTGTTATTTTGTGGAGAGAGGACTTTGTGAGTATCTTTTTAATTTAATTTCCGTATGGATGTATTCGAATCTAATTCTAACAACTAATTAGAAATATGGAGAAAACTTATATTGATTAGATGAATCAGTCTACATGCCAGCCAACAAGCCATGTGACGCTTCTTTTTGTTTATGAAGCAACAGAAATTGGGTCTTTTTGTTTATAGATGTTCATGAATCGCAGAAAATAGCCCAAAAATGGTTTATCCATGGTAAGGAGCTATAATTGCCGTTTCTTTCTTTTTTGTGAAAGATCTTTTCTATACGAGGTTCATTATATTGACATACTAATTTTGGTATGTCCGAACGTATAATATTTTTAATTTTTAAAAATTAACATAAAATTGAAGAGAAACAGTGATGTCGTTATCAATATTCTGTGAGCACCTTTACATATAGGCTAGACACAAGTGTTTATTTATGCCAAATTATCGGAAAATATCTGTCTCAATCTATTGTAATGGAGGATTTGAACTCAAACACTTTTGATGAGAAGATCAATTGATAGTTAGCGTTCTTCCATGCAATACGTGCATATGCGGAGCTCACGCATATTTATTCATAAACTTGCACTACAAGCAAAACTCTTAATCATAAATTGTGATTTATAGTTATTTGTGAGTCTTTTATCATTGGTAAGTGGTAAAGAGTTAGACTTTGGTATAATTGTCATTTTTTTTTTTGTGAAAGATCCATTGTATCTGATGATAAATATATTGAGGCACACCGACTCTTAAATTTGGCATGTTTCAACATATTTTTTTTTTAAATTAAATAAAATAAAAGGGGACATGTTGTCCCTATTAATATTGTGAGAGCGTCTCCACATATAGACTAGACACAAGTACTGATTTATGCCAAATCATCAGATGATACTTATCTCAATTCATCATAATGAAAAGAATCAAACCCAAACATTCTTCATGAGAAGAGTGAACTTCAACTACCTTACTAAAACATTTATGGTTATTTTTTCCTTTCAAGGCGTTGGAGGAGAGGATAATTTGATCATAAGACTTTGAGAGATGAAATTCATAAAAAGAGAAGCGTTGATGCGATTGATGGTTTTCCATGCAATATGTGCATATGCGGAGCTCACGCATGTTTATTTGTACAAGTGCACTGCAAGCAAAAATTTTAATCATAAATTGTGATTGATGGTTATTTGTGAGTCTTTTATGATTGGGAAGTGGTAAAGAGTTGGGCTTCGTTTCGTATAATTGTCGCTTTCTTTTGTGAAAGATCTTTTGTATATGAGGATAAATATATTGAGGCACACCCACTCTAATTTTGGCATGTCTAAACGTATATATTAAATAAAATAAAATTGAAGGTAGACATATAGTCCCTATCAATATTGTGTGAGCGTCTCCACATATAGGCCAAACACAAGTACTGATTTATTCCAAATCATCGAATAATACATGTCTCAATTCATTGTAATGAAAGTACTCGAACTCAAACACTCTTGATGAAAAAAAAAATGAACTTTAACTGAATCGATAAAACTTTTATATCTAGTTAAATTTCCTTTTGAGGTGTTGGAGGAGAGGATAATTTGATCGTTAGACGTTGAGAGGGGAAAATCATTAAAAAAAAGAAAAAAGAAAAGAGGAGTGTTGATGCAAACGATGGTTAGCACTCTCCCATGCAATACGTGCATATGTGGAGCTCACGCATGCTTATTTGTATACGTGCACTGCAAGCAAAAATTTTAATTATAAATTGTAATTGATTGTTATTTGTGAGTCTTTTATCATTGGTAAGTGGTAAAGAGTTGGGCTTCGTTCGGTATATTTTTCGTTTCCTTTTGTGAAAGATCCTTTGTATTTGAGGTTAAATATACTAAGGCACACTGACTCTTAATTTTGGCATGTTTCAACATATATCTTTTTCTATTTAAAAATAAAATAAAATTGAAGGGAGACGTGTTATCCTTATCAACACTTTTTGAGTGTCTTCACATACAGGCTAGACATAAGTATTGATTTATGCCAAATCATCGGATGATGCATATCTCAATTCATTGTAACAGAAGTACTCGAACTCAAACATTCTTGATGAGAAGATCAGATTTCAACTACCTCGCTAAACCTTTTATGGTTATTTTTTCCTTTTAGGATGATGGAGGAGAGGATAATTTGATCGTCAGACGTTGAAAGATGAAATTCATAAAAAAAAAAAAAAAAAATGAGTGTCAATGTGATTGATGGTTAGCGTTCTCCCATATAGTACGTGCATATGCAGAGGTCACCCATGTTTATTTATATACGTGCACTGCCAGCATAAAATTTAATCGTAAATTGTGATTGATAGTTATTCGTGAGTCTTTTATTCTTTTTATCGTATATCGAAAAGATATATTTAAAATGAATCATATATAAATATTATTGTGCGGTTCAAAAAATTAATATTTTTAAAAAATAATTTGTGCAATCAATCTTATTCCATGTAACTATTTCCTTTCTCTTTTTCAAAAGTAAAAAATAAAAAAAGGGAGGGAAGAAGAAATGATTGAGAGTAGCAAAGACAATATGAATAAAAAAGGGGCAGCATAATGTACTATGAAGAGACCATGCTGCCTGGGACATGGTAATTACAATTTTCTTCCTAGTTTTTTTCTTTTGACAAAAGTTTAACTTTTTTGAAGTTTGTCTAAAGAAAGAGGGTCAGAAAATAACAAAATTAATTCGAGAAGGAGCCAAGTAATCTTAAGTCTTTAGAAAACATGTTGGCGTGGGCCTAACTTTCGAAGACATGATAGAAGACTTATAGTTGGTTCTCGCTTAAGTCAATTTAAATTGAGTTTATGTTTTAAAACTTATTAAGAATTTAATTAAATTAAATCAAATTATCTATTAATTAATATTTTAATAATTATTTAATAAAATTTAATAAGTTAAGTTTTTAGTAAATTTAAAAAATAAGTTTCAATTTAAAATTAACTTAAATAGGAACCAAACAACGTCAATTCTTAAAAGCATGATGTCTTCTTTATATATGATGATACATATAAAACTGATTACACATGTCAGCTTCAAAAGAGTATCAAATTTTTGGAGCCACGGGATTATATGATTATATATAAGCTCGTAAATTTTTGATAATTAAGAATGAGAGAATATGAATTTAAATTTTCAATGTTTAGAAGAAAAAGAATGTGTAATAATTGAATATGCTCTAGCAAGCGTATGCCAAATTTTTGATACATTTTCATTTTTTTTTTCTTTTAGGTAGTATATATTTTAATTTTCCAAAGTTGTTCTTTTTCAAACTCAATCTGTTTTTTGTTTTTTATTTTAATTTTTCCAAAATTTCTCCTTATTCTTTCATTCTTCTTTGATAAAGTTTGGTACAATGATTTAAGTGAAGTTTGGCTTAAATTCGAGATTGATTTAACTCTTACCGCAGTAGAGGCTACCAATTCCAAAACAAGACTTAAGCTAAAGTTGATAATTAAAAATAAGGGAATATGAATTTAAATTTTCAATTTTTAGAAGAAAAAGAATGTGTAATAATTGAATATGCTCTAGCAAGTGTATACCAAAATTTTGATAAATTTTCTTTTTCTTTTTATTTTTGGTAGTATATATTTTAATTTTCCAAAGTTGTTCTTTTTCAAACTCAATTTGTTTTTTGTTTTTTTTTTATTTTAATTGTTCATAAATTTCTTTTTATTCTTTTAGTCTTTTCTGACCAAGTTTGGTACCATAATGAAAGTCAAATTTAGCTTAAATTGAGAGTTGATTTGACTCTTACCCCAATAATGGCTACCAATTCTAAAACAATATTTAAGTTAAATTTGACTTAAATCAAAATATCAAACTTAACCTTTATGGAATTTCCTTTGGAAGAATAAGAACAAGAAGCAATCATTTAAAATTCGAGTTAATCTGTAAACCTTTTTCTTACATAAAAAAATGGGCTAATTAGTCAAGACCATATAGCTTGTTTATACTCAGGCTACTACAGAGAAATTGGGCTTACTCATGTTGGCCTTAAGGTACAGTATGTGGTCAATTAAGAGCCCATATATAAGTGAGACTATGAACATTGAAATATTGAATTGAACAATTAAAATCTCTTTGGCCAAATCATATAATTTTCATTAGATTATTTTAAGCTCTTTTGCAATTTCTGATCCATCCTAAAATCATATATATATATTAAAAGTGTTTGGTTTAATTTCTGTCTTTTATCAGCAAAACTATCCCAAAAACTAGATTAAATAAGGGTATTGTATTTTAAAGTAGGCCTAGAGGCTTGTTTGTGTAGCTTATGCTGAAATAAACAGACCTTGACTTGAATCTTTTTGTTTAGTAGTTATCTTCGAGTCTTTCATTTCATACAAAAAAGTCAAGGTTTGATCTCTCACTTAGCTCTCTACCAATACAAAAGGTAAAAAACAAAACATTAGTTTCCATTTTTAACTATCAAGGTGGCTTTCAAACAATTTTGGTAAGACAACAATGAAATTAAAAATTGTTGTGTTTGACAAAACAACTATGAAAACAATTGATCCAATACAAATTTAGTTTTTTGAAAATTCTTTTTTTTTTTCCAGCTTTTGATTTATTTTAGAAATTTTCTTTTATGTTTGTCATAATATTTGTTTCTTAAAAAAACCGTTTTATAATCTCTGCCAAACGATATTTTCTCTCATGTGCATGCTTTATTTATTTTTAAATAAATGTGAGAATCAAATCCCAAATATGGATCTTCCTTTAATAAAATTTATTTCCTACTTCATAAGCATCATGAAAGGATTGATACGGCGTTTTCAAAAGTAAAGTGAGAAAAATGTTGTAAGATCATCACAATATAATGTCAGGTAAATTACATATCTAAAATTAACTGTAAAAGTATTGTAATTATATAAAATATAAATAATAATAATAGTGTATATTTTAGTTGGAAAGATTAATTAAAAAAATTTTATATATAAAGAGATTTCATTAAGTCAAAAAGTATTTTAAAGATATTTTTAATAGTCATAATTTTTTTTTTTTTTTTTTTGCGTTTTTTTAATCATTACAATGAGGGGATGATGGTTCGAACCCTAGCAAGCCCAGCCCATAGGCAAGGAGAAGGTGTCTCTTCACCATTGCTCTAAGGCACGAGGGACTTTTCTTATGTTTCAAAACACAACCCTTTTTTTTTTCCCGCGGCACCTTAAGAGTAGTTTTGAGAAAAACACGTTTTGTATCATAACTTTTGTTAATACAGTTGGTAATTAAGTTTTACCAGATATGGTTTAAATTTTTGCGATTTAAAAAACAGATTTTGTCACCTCATCGTAATACTAAAATACCTTTAGTGCCTGTTTAAGATAGCTGTTCAAACAACTTTGTTACCAAAAAAAACAAAAATTATGACAAACACCTCTCTTTTTATGAATTATAAATTGAAATTTTTATTAAAAAGTTTGATATTACTCATGTTTTAAAATGACTCTTATGTGCAATAGGTACTTGCACCATTGCCACTATATAAATCATCTGTTATTCTTTCTAATCAAATTTTAAATGTAATAATGATGCATCTATTATTATTAGAATATTGAGATTATTATTTAATAAAATAATATTATTACGATTAATTAAATTAAATTTTTAATAAATATTATTATTTTAATTACTTATATTTTGTTGAGAATAAAATTAATATATTTATATTATACATATAGTAAAATCAATTTGATGAAAGAAAGATACAAAATAGTCAAATAGTACTTGTTGGAAATATTAATAAGATGTTCAAATAATTAACAAAATAACAGTGGCAATCAAAATTCACATCCAAGAAGAAATAAAAAAAAAATAACAATCACTCCCAAGATATAACGGTAGTTTAGTTTATGTGCATTCGTAAACTAAACTTCGATCACGCAGAGAATACGAGCCCAAACAAGATAACAAATTAACAAGAGGTAGAAAGAAGAAATAAACATAATTTTTCTGTTTTTTACAAACTACAAAATTTGGTGGTATTTATAGATGAGCAAAAAAAGAATTTATGCTAAATGATAAATGTTGGAATTAGTGTTTTTACCATTCGGAAGAATACGAGAAATCAACATTTTATTTTTCAAATCAATGAAAATTATTGGAGGACACTTAATGGCCAACAAACATTTTAAATTTGTCCACCATTCGTTACAAAGGAATTAAGAGATTTCCTTTGACTTTAATGCTAATTAATTTTAAATAAATATTGATTTATTCAAAATATAATTGTCTTTATGGAGCAAAGATTCTGGAGAATAAATAGGAGTAATGGGCTTTTAACGGTGGAAATAAATAAGATTTTCCATAAAATTTTGTAATTAATTTTCCAACAATATACTCGTATACTTTTTTAGTAATTTCAACATCTAATTGCAGTTTTACAATTTATTTATCAAACACATCAATTAGTTTGATAACACTTTTAACATAATTTTTATCATACACTAAATAACTTTTAACTTTGCAATAATTATACTTAAAATTATTTTAAAATCACTTTTAAATCTTTACAATAAAATCAAAAGTTAAGCTAAAACAACTCTTATATCTTTCTTCACCAAAATTATTAGTTAATACTACAGCATACTATCCTTTATGCAGTAAGCATGAAGAGTGAGCAAATTTTGTGCTGTCAATGATAACGATGACAATTCATTGGTTTTTTTACGAGTAATCGATTCGAACCGTATTCATTTAAGTAGGTATAGATAGAAATAAATAAGTTTTTCGTAGTTACGGATAGTATTTTATGGTTTTTAACGGTTTTAGGTTCGAACTCGAATAGTATGGTAATTAAACGAATATAGTTATGAATATGTAAAATTTTGTAGGTAATATACCTGCTATCATTTCAAAGTAAATAAAGATGACACGTTGCGGGTTTTTCGTAGTTAACCGATTCAAACTGTATATGTTTAAACGAGTATAAATAAAAATAAATAAATTTTTTGTGGTTATGAATAATATTTCATTGTTTTTAATAATTTCAGATTTGGAATCAAATTCTTAATAAATGGACAAAATAACCTAACTCTAGTCAGACTGTCAGTTCCACCATAGTATGTTGCCATCCCTAGGCAACATGTACCCAGCTACAGTCCACAAGCAAGAGAAAGGGTTTTATTATACGATTCGATTCTAATTAGAAAAGATAAAACAATGCAATGAAAAAACAACGATCTATTCTCAGTCTTTTAATCTAAAAAGATAAAAAAGAATTACATGACCTTCAATTATCTTTCAAAAAGGGATGTCAAAATTCTGGTTTTTATGATATAGTGATTATTATTTTTAAAAAAATAATTGTATAAAATATTTAAATTCAACCTTTTCTCGTCAATATTAAAAAAGTGATTTTAAAGACATTATTATACCAATTAAAGAAATTAAGTGCTTCAGTGTCTTTATTAATTCTTTAATTAAGAAGATGCTATGTTGGAGTATCACATGTGACATGTAGTGATTCTTTATTTCTTTATTATTGCCTCGTGAATTACTTTAACCAAGTCGCTAGTTCAGAAAAAAATTCCTTTTTGAAATCTTCACCCAATACAAAATATGATACTTTATATCGGATGCAAGTAAATTTTTTTTTTATTAGATGACGAAACTTGCATTTTTAATTACCTTTCTATATTAACTCAATAATTGAAATTTTTTTTTTTTTAAGTAGTTTTAGCTACTAAAAATATGGCAAAGAACTCAGCTGACAAATTCTAATTAGAGCTACCGGTCAAAGTCCTAACCTAAATTTGTGCATGAGTTGATAACCATATATGCCTCCTAATTAGTTTCCCAGACTATATGGAACTTTTGTGGTTCTCACTTTTAAGTATATAATTTTTTAATTAAGACGAGAGAAAAATAAAAAAAATGTTTTATTTTAAAATTAAAAAAGAAACACCTTCTAGTTTATCTATCTCATTGAAGAGGAAATCATGCCACTCCATAAATATAAGCTCCATCCTCATGGAACCTGGCCTTAACCAAAAAACAGAGGAGGCAAGAAAGGAGTTTCTTGAAGGTAGAAATGGCTGATCAGCTCAATAACTCAAACTTTCATATAGTCATATTCCCGTGGTTTGCAGTTGGTCACATGACCCCATACCTCCATCTCTCAAACAAATTAGCTGAAAAAGGCTACAAAATCACTTTCTTACTACCCAATAAAGCTCAACAACAATTGCAACATCTGAATCTCTACCCAAATCTCATCACCTTCCAACCTCTCACCGTTCCCCATGTCGACGGTCTCCCCCCAGGTACTGAGACCGCCTCGGATATTCCGATTTTTTTGACCCATTTCCTTTCTATAGCTATGGACCGCACGCGCGATCAAGTTGAAACAACGATTCGCACTATGAAACCCAATTTGGTTGTGTATGATAGCGCTTATTGGGTAACGGAAATAACCAAACCGCTCGGGATCAAAACCATATGCTACATTGTGGTTAGCGCCGCGTCGATTGCCATTGCCCTAGTTCCGGCACGTAATGTTGACAAAAACAAGCCCCTTACGGAAGAAGAATTAGCAATCCCACCCATCGGGTATCCTTCCTCGACAGTCGTGCTACGAGGCCATGAAGCGCGAAAACTATTGTTTATAGCACTACCATTTGGGGATGGAATAACGTTTTACGAGCGAATCACGATGTCAATGAATAATTGTGACGCGATATCAATCAGAACATGTCAAGAAACAGAAGGTAAATTCTGTGATTACATAGGGAGCCAGTTTAAAAAACCGGTTTTTTTAACAGGACCGGTTTTGTCTGAAGCAACCAACACGACTCTACTAGAAGACCGATGGGCAAAATGGCTAAGCGGGTTTGAATCGGGTTCAGTGGTGTTTTGTGCATTTGGTAGCCAAATCATTCTTGAGAAGAGCCAATTTCAAGAACTATTGCTAGGGTTAGAGCAAACAAATTTACCGTTCCTTGTAGCACTAAAGCCGCCGACAGGTGCATCAACGATCGAAGAAGCCTTGCCGGAAGGATTCGAAGAGAGGGTTAAAGGGAGAGGAGTGGTTTGGGGAGGATGGGTGCAACAACCATTGATATTGGCTCACCCATCAGTTGGTTGCTTTGTGAACCATTGTGGGTTTGGTTCACTGTGGGAGTCTTTAATGAGTGATTGCCAAATAGTTTTGGTTCCACATCTTGGTGATCAACTCTTGAACACAAGGCTAATGGCTGAGGAATTGAAGGTTGCTGTGGAGGTAAAGATTGAAGAGAATGGATGGTTTTCGAAGGAGAATTTGAGCAAAGCCATCAAATCTGTAATGGATAAAGACAGTGAAGTGGGTAATTTGGTGAGGAAGAACCATTTAAAGTGTAAGGAAACATTGATGAGCCCAGGTTTAATGACTGGTTATATTGATAAGTTTGTTGAAAATTTGCATGAAATTATCAAGTACTAATAATGGACAGATCTTGATGATGTTGTTGTTGTAGTCGTAGTCTTGGTTAATTATATTCTTAAGTTGAATGGCCTTACTTTAAAATAAGCATATTTGAATAAAGAAAGGGTAATCTTTTAGACTTCAAAATTTAGAGCTCTTGCATCTATGATCTGTATATAATTAATTAATCCTAATTAAAAAATTGATTAACCACTTACTATTCCGTTATAAGTTTGACCAATTGATTAACCACCTAATTAGAAAATGCTATATTGGAGTGTCATATAGTGATTTAAATTTATTGAACCCTAACCCTTCTTTAATTTTCTAGTAACTCCATGCGTTCCATATGCCATTTTTGGAGTTTCTTTAATCTTGCTTAAGGTATAGTTTCACTTAACAATGTTTTCAATTTATAATTATTGGGAGATGTTTGGTGTATGATTTAAGTTTGTTTAAATTCAGTTTATTTAAATATCTTCAATATAAATTTGTCTTGAAGAGATTTAAATAAATTGGATTTCAAATGTTTAAATCCAATCCAAGCATAACTTAAAATAATGGTAAAATAACTATAAAATCAGTTTATATGACTAAACTTGTTTGAGAGAGTTTATTTTTAAACTCTTTTTCAATTTAGATTTCTTTTAAAAGTTAATTTTTTATAAAAAAAATATTAAAACAAAAATCATTTTATAATCTCAACTAAATTGCACCTAAAAATATTTGCAACTAAAGAACATTAATAATGTTTTAAACTCTAATCAAATTTTCATCCTTTTGTGCACTCATTTTTCGTGTCTAACTAGTGTGGTACTTATGTCACGGGCTGCAAGCTTAAGTTGCTAACTGTGTGGCCTTAGGCTTGGAAACACCTCATCTTAGCTACTCAAGAGAACCACCCTCGAAGCTAGACCCACTTAAAGTAAATAAGCTAACACAAGAGAGAATATGAGACAAAGCTAGAGAGCTTACTATTGCCTGAATGATTGAATGATTTACAAGTGAGTGGGATGCTCCTTTATATAAGGAGAACTTCCTTACATCCATGGCTAACATCTTGCCAAGTATCACAATCCTACGGTATTATAAGTGTAGTACAGAAGTACAAGGTACTACCTTGTAGTGCACGTGCAGTACAATGTTATACATTATAATAAAAAAGTGTACTAGAAAACCCGAGAACATGCAGGTTGTGACATTCTCCCTCACTCAATCTGGCGATATCCTCGTCGCACTCTCGGCATGAAACTGGTCAATCTTCGTCTGAAATTGCCACAAAGCCTCGACTGGTTCCCAATTAGTCTCACTATCGGGTTGTCCCTTCCATTGTATCAAGTATTCATGCCTTGGTTTGTAGTTCTTCAGTCTCAAAACTCGGTCGGCCAGTATACTCTCAATGTCTTGGTCATAAGAGACCCTAACTACTATAGGGGCTCGCTATGACTCACCTCGATCCGGATAATTTTGGCCTTCATGGAATAGTTTCAACATACTCACATGGAAGTCCGGGTGCACCTTGAGCTTGAATGGTAGCTCAAGTTTGTAGGCCACATTGCCTGCCCTCTTAAGAACTCTGAAAGGCCCCTCATATCTGCGTACCAATGCCTTATGGATCCCCTTGGTGCGAAGTACCAAATGTAGCTTCACAAGCACAAAATACCCTACTTGGTACTGCACATCCCGTCTCTTACGATCAGCCCACTTCTTGGAACTCTTGGCTACTTTGTGTAGGCAAACTCGAGCCAAATCGATTTGCTCTTACCACACCTTGGCAAACTTATAAGCTGCTGGAGTTGACCCTGTGTATCCCACAACAATAGTATTCGGAGTGTGAAGCTACTGTCCCATCACAATCTCAAATGCATTTTACCTGGTGGCCTTACTCCTTTGTAAATTATAGGAAAACTGAGCCACATCTAATAAATTTGGCCAATCTCGTTACGAGACACTCACATAGTGTCGGAGGTATGTCTCCAACAAAGTATTCACCCTCTCAGTCTGTCCGTCGGTTTGGGGGTGGATACTAGTGGAAAAGTTTAGATCCGATCTGAGCAACTTGAAAAATTTTGTCCAGAATCTTCCCGTGAACTGTTCATTCCAATCACTAATAATGGACTATGGTACACCATAATACTTCACCACATGCTTGAGAAACAACCGGACTGCCTCCTCTGCTGGACACTCTTTGGTAACTGGAATGAAAGTCTCATACTTCGAAAACCGGTCCACAACAACCATGATACTCCCAAATCCATCACTCTTGGGTAAACTCATAATGAAATCCATGGAGATACTCTCCCATGGACGCTCTGGAATTGGCAGTGGCTCCAAGAGACCTCCAATTGACTTTTGCTCTACTTTGTCTTGTTGACACACAAGATAAGTCTTCATATAGGCCTCAATGTCTCCTTTCAAGTGTGGCCAATAGTAGCATTCCTCCAGAAGTGCTGGGGTGCGGTGCACACTTGGGTGACCAACCCACTTAAAATTGTGGCACTATTGCATCACCTCTTTTCGTAATTTCTCATGAAGTGGCATATATAACCGATTCCCTTTGGTATAGAGTAAGTCCCCCTCTAGCCAGAATCTCCTAGTCTTCCCCTTTGTGGCATACTCCATCAAAGACTTGACGGTCGGGTCATAGGACAATCCCTCCTTAATATATCCACCAAAGAACCTTGTGGTCGGCTAATGGTAACAAACTCTACCATTTGAATTAGTGTATCCACTATTGTGTTAGTTTTCCCTTGTTTGTACTCCAACACAAAATCAAACTTTACAAGGAAATCTTGCCATTGGGCTTGCTTGGGAGAGAGCTTCTTCTGAGTCTGGAAGTAGCTTGTGGTCACATTGTCGGTCTTCACCATAAACTTAGACCCCAAGAGATAGTGCTTCCGGGTGCGTAAGCAATGAACCACGACCGTCATCTCTTTCTCTCCCGTGTACCGTCGTTTGGTCTTATTGAGCTTTATGTTCTCAAAAGCAATCGGATGACCATCTTACATCAAGACCCCTCCAATAGCAAAGTCGGATGCATCCGTGTGGACATCATAGGGCTTGGTGTGATTCGATAGGGCTAGGACTGGCTCTTCTGTGATTGCCCGTTTCAACTGCTCAAAGGCCCCTTGACAAACTGAACTTCATTCCCACACTTTCCATTTCTTGAGCATATCGGTAAACGGTGTGGTGATGGTTGAATAGACTCTGATGAAATGCCAATAATAGTTCACCAACCCAAGGAATGATCTCAACTCGGTAACCTTGGTCGGTGGCTCCCAATCAACAATAGCCTGAATCTTGCCCTTATTCATCCGAATCTTTCCCTCTATGTGGCCAAGGAATGGTACCTCATGTTGGGCGAATAAGAACTTCTCTTTCTTCATATAGAGCTCATTCTCTTTCAAAACTTGGAATACCTATCTCAAGTGCTTCACATGCTCCTCTAGAGATCGACTATAGATAACAATATCGTCAAGATAAATAACCACAAAGCAGTCTAGAAAGGGTTGGAGTACCTTATTCATTAGAGTGCAGAAAGTTGCTGGAGTATTGGTGAGTCCGAAAGGCATCACAAGAAACTCATAAGAACTATAGCTAGTGACACACGCTGTCTTTGGCTCATCCCCCTCGGTTATCCATACTTTTTAGTACCCCGATCTTAAATCTAGCTTGATGAACCATCTAGCATCCCTAAGTTGATCAAACAAGTCTGCAATGAGTGGGATAGAGTACTTGTTCTTCACTGTAAGCTTGTTGAGAGCTCTATAATCAATGTACAACCTCATAGAACCATCGTACTTTCGTTGGAACAAAACCAGTGCACTGTAGGGTGCCTTGAAAGGTCGCACAAATCCCGCATCAACCAACTCCTTAAGTTGTCTCCTCAATTTCTCAAGCTCATATGGTGACATTCAGTATGGAGCCTTGGTTGGTGGTTGGGTAACTCCAGGGGCATCACATCAACAAAGGACTCTAAAAGCTCAAGTACCTCAAGAGGAGTCTCTTCCTTGGACTTTAAGACCTCCTCAAGTTTCAAGGTGGCCAAGTCTATGACTTCATCCTTTCTTACCCCCTTGGCTAGTTGGATTGCCGATAAAACCCGGTTAGCTTGGCCAGAGTCTCGTCTTACCGGCACGAGGCATTAGCACCGAGAATTAAGGATGTACACATAGTTGGCAAATGACACTAGCAAAACATTAATCCGATCAAGGAAATCTAACCCAATTACAAAGTCATAATCATCAAGTGGAATTACTTCAAGAGTTTCTTTGCTTTTCCAATCTCCTAGTTGTAGCTCCACCCCTTGTGCTACACTCATTATCGGAACTTCTTTGAAATTGACTGTCTTGATCCACCCATTGCCTTTCTTCACCTTAAGGTTTAATCTCTTGGATATTTCCTCGGACATAAAGAGATCGAAAGCCCTAGTGTCTACAAGAGCACTAACCTTGGTGCCAGCCACCATGATGTCTGTAAACATAAGCCCCTTCCGTTTGCCAAACCATTTGGCTTTGATCGAGTTAAGCATGATAGAGCCAAGCTTGAGGGTATCTCTCTTCGTTTCCCCTCTTCCCTAGCAATGGTAGAGAGCTTGGTTCTTTTTAGGCAATCTCGCACCCGATGAGGACCCTCACACAAGAAGCATACTAATGACTCCTTATTTTTGTCTCCTTCTTTGGCAGACTTCCACTTGTGAATGGGTGGTTTCCCCAGACCACCCTTCTGACACTTGTCTTTGTCTCCCCCACCTTGGCCCTTGTTCTTGGAGGAGTCAAATTTCTCTTGTTTCTTGAACTTAACCAAAGATTCCGCTATGGACATAGCTCGGATGATGTCTTGGACACTCATTTTTTTGCAACTATTGCTTGGCCCATGGTTTAAGGCTATCCATGAAGGAGAAGAGAGCCTTTCTCTCTCCAAGATAAAAAATTTGGAGCATGAGTTTCGAAAACTCTCGCACATACTCTCGTACATCCCCACGTTGGGTAAGCCTTCGCAGTATGGCTCATGCCTCATCTTCCGCATACTCCGGATAGAATTGTTGGTGAAATTCCCCCTGGAATTCTTCCCATGTAACAATGGCAGCACCCACACACTTACATCGCCACCACAATAAAGCAGTATCGACAAGATACATAGAGGCTGTGTTTACCTTGGTTACATCCTCCATGATATTCATCACTCGAAAATATTGCTTCATCCCCCAAAGAAATTTTTCCACATCCTTTGCAGATCGGATACCTTTGAACTCCTTTGGCTTAGGCACATCCACCCTATGATTGGGTGTCATAGCAAGCATACCACCTCCGAAGGCTGCTTTGCAAGCTGAGAGCTCCCGCTCGAGCCCTTCCATCTCTTCCCGCATAGATACCACCATGGCTTCAAGGGTGTCGTTCTTTTGCGTGAACACGTCTACGACCTCGTTGAAGGCACCTTGCATCGCTTCTTGGAGGTCCTCCCTCATGGAGTTTAGCTCATCGATGCTACCATCGGTATCCTTGAACTTGTCCCGCATTTCCCCCTTGGCTAACTCCACTTTTGCCAAGTAAGCATCCATGCTTGACATCACATCCCTTGAACTAGCCTTCTTAGCCACCCTCCCTTGGGTCTCATGACTGTCATGAGCTAGGTTGTTATAATTGAAAGCGGTCGCCATCTATTCTCAAAAGTCTCGATGAACCAGGTTTTGATACCACTTGTCACGGGCTGCAAGCTTAAGTTGCTAACCGTGTGGCCTTAGGCTCGGAAACATCTCCTTGGAATACCTAAGTCAGCCTTCCTCTTAGCTACTCAAGAGAACCACCCTCGAAACTAGACCCACTCAAAGAAAAGAAGCCAACGCAAGAGAGAATATGAGACAAAGCTAGAAAGATTGCTATTGCTTAAATGACTGAATGATTTACAAGTGAGGGGGAGGTCCATTTATATAGAGAGAACTTCCTTACATCTATGGCTAACATCTTACCAAGTGTCATAATCTTACGGTACTATAAGTGTAGTACAAATGTAGTACAAAAGTACAAGTGTAATATGAAAGTACAAAGTACTACCTTGTAGTGTACATACCGTACAACAATGTTGTACATCCAAATGTGTACTAAAAAATCCTAAAACACACGGGTCCTATACAAATCGTGACATTACACCTACCAGCCACCACACATTAACTTAATGAAAGACAAGACCTTACAAGGACTTATCAGTATTGACGTGGGCCCTCTAAAATAATGGACTCATTTATTTGCTTTCCTTTTTTCTTTGTGCTTTCCTTTTTCTTTTATTTTTAACTCCAAAAATTGCAAGTCATTTTAACAAATCCGAACACTCAAAAGGTCATAACTTTGCAACTCTTTTGTTGAACCCAGAAAATATCCAAACACACCAAAGATCATAACTTTGCAACTCTTTTTGTTGAAACCAGAAAGAAAAGATGACTAATAACACCAATAGCTCAAAACTCCATGCAGTCATGTTTCCATATTTTGCTTATGGCCATTTCATTCCCTTCCTTCACCTCTCAAACAAACTTGCTGAAGGAGGCCATACAGTCTCCTTCTTGCTACCCAAAGGAGCACAACCAAAGCTCCAACATCTCAACCGTTATCCGAACCTCATAGCCTTCTTCCCTCTTGTCGTCCCCCATGTCGATGGCATCCGAATTGGCACCGAAACCGCCTCTGATATACCTTTACGTCTACATGACAAACTCTTTATTTCCATGGACAAAACAAAAGACCAAGTCGAAACCATTTTAAGCACAATTCCAAAGCCACACTGCATCTTCTTTGATTTTTCATACTGGATTCCAGAATTAACTCGAAGACAACAATATGGCTCGATTTCGATTTATTTTTCCGTGGTAACTGCGGCAACAATTGCACACCATATGGTTCCAGCTCGGAGAATAGCTAAGGAAATGACCTTAGAGGAGTACATGAAGCCACCACCAGGCTACCCATCTTCCACTGTTGTATTGAAACGTAATGAGGTGTCTCGATTGTTGAATTCCGAAGAACATGTACGGAATTTGGTTCCGTTCTACAATCGGTTAACTACTGGAATGAAAGAGAGCGATGCCATTGCTGTTAAATTTAAGAGAGGAAGTGAGACAATACAAAAAGAAGAATGTATTGAATGGTGTAATTTACTTACAAAGGGAGCTATCCTATTTATATAAGCTAATAGGAGAAGTAAAGCTATACACAACCAATGTGGGATTATCCTATTTATACAAGTTAATAGGAGAAGCAAAGCTATACACAACCAATGTGGGACTAAGCCCATATAATACATTAACATCCCCCCTCAAACTCAAGGCGGTAAGTGGGAGGTGAACTTGAGTTTGGAAACCAGAGAGTGAAAGCGTCGGGGTGGATGAGCCTTAGTGAAAATGTCAGCTGTCTGATCGGCTGAACTGACGGATTGTAGACGAACCGTATTCTGGAGAATGTGATCACGGATGAAGTGGATATCATTCTCGATGTGTTTTGTACGCTCGTGGAAGACATCATTGTGAGCGATCTGAATAGCACTCCTGTTGTCACAGTGTAGGATAGTGGCAGCAGGAGAAGAGATACCCATGTCAGCGAGTAGCCATCGAAGCCAGAGAAGTTCTTGAGTTGCATCAGCCATGGCACGATATTCAGCTTCAGTACTGGAGCGAGCAACCACAGTTTGTTTCTTACTACGCCAGGAAATAAGAGAATTGCCCAAAAAGAAACAGTAACCTATATTGCAAGTAACCTATACAGATGTTACCCTTGCAGCACCCGTTGCTCTTGCCACACCAGCTGCCAAGACAAACTCATACCAGAAGCCCTTATATTGCAAGTATTGTCATTCACAAGGGCATGAATTGCTCAAATGTCCTTCTCGCCTATGTAAAGTCTGCAGAGAACCGGGTCACTATCTTGCAGATTGCCCTAAACTTCCTTCTGGAAATCAGTCAAATGGGAACCAATATCGCTCATGAGGCTCATACAATCGGTTCCATTCCAAGTCAAAGAATACTGCTGCTGTAGCCACTGATGCTACACCAACTTCATCCAGCTCTTTACCTGATTGGAGTGGTTTATGCACCATTCTTACCGAGGCTCTAACTAAAACTGGTAACAATATAGCCATGTCAGCTACACCAGGTACATCCCGATGGTATTTTGATTCTGCTTGTTGCAATCATATGACTTCTGATGCCTCCATATTTTCCTTTAAAACCCGTGATGAGCATGCACCTACTATTCACACTGCCAATGGATCAAATATGTTGGTCAGCCACACTGGACATGTTGACAGTTCTCATCTGTCTCTCCCTGACACATATTTGGTTCCTAATCTTACGCTTAACCTTATATCTGTTGGACAACTATGTGATCTTGGACTTGATTTGCATTTTTCTTCTACTGGTTGTCGTGTGCAGGACCCTCAGACAGGAAAACTCCTTGGAACCGGCCGTAAAGTTGGACGCCTCTTTGAGCTTACTCACCTCCAAGTCCCATCATCACCATCACCAAACCAATCAGCCGCATCCATCCCAGCACACTCTCCTGTGGAATTGTGGCACTCTCGGTTAGGTCACACTTCATCCAGCCCTCTACGTTCTCTTATTTCTAGTGGTCAGTTAGGATCACTTCAGCATGAGTCTTTTCATTGTATTCATTGTCAACTTGCAAAACAATCAGCTTTACCTTTTAATGAGAGTCAGTCTGTTTCCCTTGCACCTTTTGATTTAGTTCATTCTGACGTTTGGGGGCCTTCTCCTCATACATCCATGGGTGGTGCTCGTTATTTTGTTATATTTGTGGATGACTATTCTCGTTATACTTGGTTGTTTCTTATGAAAAGCAGATCTGAACTCTTTCATATATATTCTGATTTTTCTTCTATGGTTAAAACTCAATTCTCTCGGAATATCAAAATTTTTCGTTCAGATAATGCAATGGAATATAAAGACCGTGTTTTTCTAAACCTACTTCACAAAAATGGCACGCTTCCCCACCGTTCGTGCCCTGGAACCTCCCAACAAAATGGACGAGCCGAACGCAAACATAGACATATTCTTGACACTGTTCGTGCTCTACTCATTTCGTCATCATGTCCTGAACGTTTCTGGGGTGATGCTGCCTTAACCGCAGTGTACACAATCAATCGTGTCCCTTCCGCTACAATCCAAAATCAGTCTCCATTCGAGCGCCTTTTTGGTAAATCTCTTGATTACTCTAACCTCAGAGTCTTTGGTTGCGCTTGTTTTGTTCTTCTCAAACCACATGAACACAACAAATTACAACCAAGGGCTCATCTGTGTTGTTTCATTGGATATGGTATTGAACATAAGGGGTATCGGTGCTGGGATCCTATTTCTAAAACTCTTCGTATCTCTCGTCATGTCATTTTTTGGGAACATCAAATGTTCTCTTCGTTACGATCATTTGACATGTCAACCATCACTAACTCCAGATTCTTTACTGATCCATCTATTGAGTTATTTCCTGAGAATCCAGTTTCAGGTACTATTGAGTCCACCTCCGAATCACCAGCCGATATCACCCCTTTCGTTTTGGACCCAGCTTCAGCTCCAGAACCCTCAACTGACCTCACCTCTCCAACTCAATCGGTCGTGCCCGAGGATATTCCTATGTCTGATGAGTCTGCACCAACTCCCTCTGAGAGCCATCCTCCAGATCACCCCCGCAGATCTACCAGGGTAACTCATCCCCCTTCTCATCTTGCTGATTACCATTGTGATTATCATTGTTTTTCCACTATACTTCATCTGCATGAGCCTCAATCCTATAAGGAGGCTAGTACTAATCCACTTTGGCAGAAAGCAATGGATGAAGAACTTCAGGCCCTAACTAAAACTCATACCTGGGATATTGTTGATCTGCCCCCTGGAAAAACTCCTATTGGGTGCAAATGGGTGTTTAAGATCAAGACACTTTCTGATGGCTCTATTGAACGATATAAAGCCCGACTTGTTGCCAAGGGATTTGCTCAGGAATATGGCATTGACTATGAAGAGACATTTGCTCCAGTGGCGAGGCTCACATCTGTCCGTACACTCCTTGCTGTCGCCGCCATTCGAAGATGGACTCTATTTCAAATGGATGTCAAAAATGCATTTCTCAATGGGGATCTTCTTGAGGAAGTCTATATGCATACACCTCCCGGCTTGGATGCCCCTTGAAACAAAGTTTGTCACCTTCGCCGTGCCCTATATGGTTTGAAACAAGCTCCACGTGCCTGGTTTGCCAAATTCAGCACTACCATTCATCAGTTTGGGTTCACACCGAGTGCTCATGATTCAGCTCTGTTTATCCGCCATACTATCAACGGTATTATCATTCTTTTACTATACGTGGATGATATGGTTATTACTGGAGATGATCTACATGGTATCAGAGCCATAATGGTTCTCGGTATTTTAAGAGTTGAGTATGCTCTGTGATTGCCACTATTAGTGGATCCTTCACATCAGAAATTCTCGGTATATTAAGAGTTGAGTATGCTCTGTGATTGCCACTATTAGTGGATCCTTCACATCAGAATAACTTCTAGTATATCCTTTTCATACCTGTCGGGTCATCATTATAGTCGGAGTCTCATCGACATCATCTCCGCTACCGCTCTTGTTTTGGAAACGCTGCTGCCACGTCAGCCTTAAAGGCCACATCAACGCCACCTCACTGCCACGTCAGTGCCACGTCACTTGTTGACATCACATCTGCTGCCGCTCCTGTTTCAGAAACGCTGCTGTCACGTCAGCCCTAAAAGCCACATCAACGCCACCTCACTGATACGTCAGTGCCACGTCACCCGTTGACCACCACATCATCAGTTGACCGCCACATCACCGGTTTCTTGGAGGTTCACCTTCCTCTTTGTGCATATGGCTGAATCGTACTTACCCCAGGTTATTACTACTGTTCTGGATGAATCTAATTATGTTATATGGGCTCAAGAAATGTCTGGTTTCCTCCGTGGACATAAATTGTGGCGTTACGTGACTGGAGATATCACTGAACCCAAGAAGAAGGACGATGAAGATGCTGACAAATATGTTGACCGTCTAGAGGACTGGGATAGTAAAAATCACCAGATTCTCACATGGTTTCGTGCCACTATTATCGCAGAAATCAAACTTCAATTTGGTACACTCCATACAGCTAAAGAAGCTTGGGATCTTCTCCAACACCGCTACACCAGGGCAGACATCTCAAATCGGTATCGTCTTCTTTCCATCCTTCAAAGCATGCGCCAAGAACCTGGACAAACTATCAACAGCTTTCTATCTCAGATGACTGCCGTGTGGAACCAGTTAGCTCTCACTGAGCCAACTTGGGAATGCACAAAAGGCTCTGATACCATGTTGAATTTAAGAGAGGAAGTGAGACAATACAAAAAGAAGAATTGTATTGAATGGTGTAATTTACTTACAAAGGGAGCTATCCTATTTATATAAGCTAATAGGAGAAGTAAAGCTATACACAACTAATGTGGGATTATCCTATTTATACAAGTTAATAGGAGAAGCAAAGCTATACACAACCAATGTGGGACTAAGCCCATATAATACATTAACAATTGCTATGAGAATTTTTTCTGAGATTGAGGCACAATTCTGTGACTACATAGCAGAGCAGTACAAAAAACATGTTCTTCTAACGGGGCCACTCTTGCTAGATAAATCAGCAGGAACTACACAGCTAGAGGGGAAATGGGCTAATTGGTTAAACAGGTTTCAAAAAAATTCTGTTGTGTATTGTGCATTTGGGAGCCAGATTAAGCTAGAAAAAGAGCAATTTCAAGAGATGGTTTTGGGGATTGAGTTAACTGGGTTTCCATTCTTGGTGGCCTTAACACCACCACAGGGATGTTCGACGATCGAAGAAGCATTGCCTGATGGGTTTCAAGAGAGAATTCAAGGGAGAGGGTGGGTGTATGGTGGTTGGGTGCCCCAAACACTGATTCTTGAGCACCAATCTGTAGGGTGTTTTGTCAGTCATTCTGGGTGCGCTTCTCTGTGGGAGTCTCTACTTAGTGATTGCCAAGTGGTGCTGATACCACATGATATCCGTGATCAGATTATGGGAACCAGATTAATGGTAGATGAACTGAAAGTTGCAGTAGAAGTAGAGAGAGAAGCACATGGGTGGATTACTAAGGAGAATCTGAGCAAAGTAATCAAATCTGTCATGGACAAAGACAATGAATTGGCTTCTCTGATCAAGAGCAACCATGCCAAGTTGAACAAGATAGTTTCAAGTGAAGTTATACAAGAAAATTACCTAAATACTTTCATTGACAGTCTGCAAAACCTTT